>JADDOH010023422.1:0-156020 GCA_016648135.1 Agrypnia vestita
TAAATTCCTACCCAATTCGATAAAAAATATTTGGGAGCAATTATAAATCATAAACTAAACTTTACATTGAACACAAAATATGTAACAAAAAATAGCAAAATGAATTTCACCCTTGGAAAGAATCAGAAGAGATCAAAACAGAATTGTGCAAAAATATATCATAAAACGCAATAATTGTCCCCCGCATCAACTACTGCGGCAGTATACTATTTCTGGGTTGAAGAAGAATTGAAAAAATAACAATACTCGAAAAGAAAGCATTAAGAATTATACTAAAAATAAATCAATACACAAGAATTAAAGTGGTGATAGAAAGTTTACCAATAATAGACAAATAATTAAATTTATTTCTATTTCTACTTATGTATAAAATTAATAATGGATACAACATCTTTGAAGTATTAAGAAAAAACAAACACAAACACTGCACTGCACAAGAGAAGATGAAAAGATTACATTAAAAAAAAATCACAAATTTTAATCATGCACAGTGCTATATATAAAACTACTACTACAACGAAACTATACATAAAACTACCAGGGACATTAGAGATGTAAATAATATAACAACTTTAAGAGGAAACTAAAAAAATATGTGATACTTTAGTTAGAATAAAATTTTAAATAATTATATGTAATGCTGTATATATAAAGAAATATAAAATTATTATATTTCCTATTTAAAGAATAAATTTTTAAAATAATAAAAAAAGGTTAGGAATATCATCTAAATGATCAAAAGTGTGAACAGAGTACATTCTAATGGGTTGACAGTATTTTCAACGATTCTTACATACATATACATTACACATACATAATAATTATTCTGGATACACAACAAAAAAAAGTATTCTTTTCAATTGTCATTTTACACTTCAATGTTCAGAATAATTATTTTCAATTAAATAAGCGTATACAAGAACAGATATCAATAAGACATCATTTACAATGCATTGCAAATAATATAACCGGTCAGTAAGATCAAGCGGTTTGAAACTAAAAAAGTAGAACAAATGATTTAATATTTTTTATGCTTATAGCGTTAAAAACCACACATATTTTTTTTTAAACGTCTAATGATTTCGATACTGTATTATATCTTCATCAGGACGATCGGACAATAACTTCCATAAGTTTAATTTGTAAGGAAAAAAGGCAAACAGTGTTAATGATCGCAAAATTATACGGCTTTCTCAAAATTCACAAAGGAAACAGCCCCTTCAGATCAGCAGTATCCCAATGTAATGCAATTCCCCAACATTCAAAATAACTTCAATCATTACAAAAATATTAAATAACTCCAACGTATTTAAACCAAAGTATACAATTAAAATTTCATGTAGTCAATTCCTTAAAAGATATTGAATGAAAAGTTAGTATCATTTGATATTGCAAGATCATTCATTAATGTTCCCATTCAGGAAAGAAAAACACTAATTTTAGATATACTAAAAACACCAGATTTGTCGGAAGGTCTAAATGATTTATCTCTTTTATAAAACCTTGTCTCAATCAAAATATAATAAAATAGTTATATTATGCTGTACCCATTGATAAACCTTATACGCAAATATAAGGTTTATCGATGGGTGCATGTGAGGCAATCCAAATCCTTGCAATATTCAAAAAATTCTAAAACAAATAATTGAAAATCAATTTGATAAAGAAATTTATAACATCTAACGCCGATATCTCAAAACTGCATTTTTCACTTAATACACTAAAGTACTCTGGTTCGATATTATTATGCACATTATTTTTACATTTCTAATAATATTTTACAAAGTCCACTGTCTGTGAAGCCTCTTTGTCGATGCTTACATCTGCATGGATTTTTAAGAATGCTGCTACAGACCGGTTAGGCAGCAACGCTTGCTTTCTTCTTCTTCTTGATTTTAACCTTAAAAATAATACAATGTGTTAAATTTGACAACGCTGGAAAATGACAGATGAGTGTGTCCATTTTTAACTAAATTTTATTAACAATTAAATTAAATTAATGGGTATTAACAATTAAATTAAATTAACAAGTGTGGGAGAGTGTGTCCATCTTTAATTAAATTTTATTAACATAAACATACTTTAACTAAACTATTTATTTTGTAAATTTATTTAAGAAATTACTTAGTTTAATATTTTAGTACTGTTATTTAAATTTATTTTATTTATGTTGTAAACATTTATTAATGTATGTATTGTGTATTAAAAAAAATACAACACAAGCAATCACTGTTTAAAAATATTTAGTTATAGATTATAGTTGTATATTCTTACCCTCATCTCCTTTGCTGGAGCTGGGTTCTGAGGATTCCATTGAGATATTCATCCGTCACACCAATGTTCATCTCATTGGACTTGAATCTGTAGACATAATAATTTTACTTATCATTTACACATGTCAGTGGGAAGTTCTGTTCTTTCTAAAACCAGCAGTGAAATAATAATAACTCTTAATTAATAATTGTATGCATGTTATACAAAGATAATGATGTAATAATAATTAACCATAATTTTTTTTTGTATTTTAATCATACGGAAAACTTGGACAAATGAGTCAACAGTATTGAGATTTTATGGGAAACATAGCCTGTAAATTTATAGGAAACAAGATTTTGGAAGGGATAAAATAATACATAAAATCTAGAATTCGGTTAATTTTAAATTAGTAATCCTCTGTGACTACATTCAAAACAATTTTTTGGATATTGCTGCCTTCGCTTTTATACCCTATGTAAATTAGTTTTCCTTTGTAAAATAACTTTTTCTAATAAACTTTCAAACACAATTATAATAAAACATTCCAAATATAATTAATATAAATATAAAATACAATCACTCACGTGTATTTTCGGTTTCAGTATGACAGTTCAAAAGGACGATAAAATATTTCGTTTTTGTAGCAGATATCCTTTGTGAAATGTCAATATTCAGTTTCATATCGAAACAAACATATTATCAGAGGATGTCAATGTCGGAGGCGGTGACGTGGTAGCGGGATTGTAAAAAAATAAACAAGCAAAATCGCCACAAAATAAAGACATATTTGACATGAAAAATTAAAATGGCGTCGCAAATTGTGAACCACAGAATATTTGTGAACAGTGTAACCAATTTGAACATTTTGCGAAACCAACATTAATACCACTACAATAATTGTTAAAATAGTTGGCAAGGGTAGGTAAGTACTGACACCAAATTAGAACCGCCGAAAAATGAAATTTAAAAAAATTCCCATAAAAGAATTGATGCCATTATAACGGAATCGAAACTTTATGGATAGAGTGCGCAGGCCCTGATCAGCATTCGCGAAGTAGCGAGATGCACACTGCACAGATGATTATAAAATACATAGGTAGGGGAAACCGGGGAGGAACGGGGTAGCTAATGTTTGAAGCAATGCCAGTATAAGAATACGAGGAAAATAAAACAAAAATGCTTGAAAATGTTTACACAAAATAAAGAGAACAATGGATTAATGGTTTTAAAAAAAATCTTATTCTTCCACAAGGACTGTTCCGCGCAGTTATCACAAGCGCGCATTACAAAACTCATCAGGCCATCAGCACGTCATTTTAAGTTTTCATCGAGTTTCTGACAAAAAAAAAATGTTGCGAGGAATTCAAACTTGAACTTTCTTTGTCATTGAAATCTGAAATATGCCATTATCAAATTCATCGCAAATTTCAACAATGAAAATCGGGGAAATTTTTGACTATCGCAGCAAAACAAGTGATATCATTTATGAAATTTGAAGCCTATCGAATTCTGAAGATGAATTTTCGATACTATGTTTGGTACAAAAAATTATTAAAAACCATTTCAGTCAAATTTGCATGAGTCAGTCGAGTGTGGTATGCGATTCAGATCAGGCATTCTTTCAGGGCTCTGGATGATTTAGTAAAAAAAAATATCGGTTATCAAAGTAAACGCTCATATTACGAATGATAATGTGGTCGGATTTCTGAGTAATTATTTTTTACTGATAATGTTAATTCGAAAAAATGATATTTATTTTATGGAATGAAGCATAAGCATGTATTAAGATTTGAATAATCAAACCTATCGTTTGTGTATTTTTATGGTGCAAAATATAAGCATAAACCCAAGCGTGTCTGTACGAACAGTGACCGTAACAAAAACAATAATATGATTTTCAAGAAATATTTTTATTTTTAATTAAGGTAAAATTATAGATGTCTCACAGAGACGTAGCTACTCGTGTATACAAGGTGTCTCATAGCTAGTAGCAAAAACTTTACTGGTGGATTTCTGTCTTGATAATGAGTCGAAAATGTTCAAGCAATTGTGACCAATCAATATGTAGTTATGTAGATATGCAATATCAAAGTTTGCATTTTTTTCAAAAGGTTGAACTATCATTACAGTAACTTATATCAATTAATTAAGAAAAATTCATTTGCTTCAATACAACTCAAATAAAATAATAAAAACCTTGAAAAAAATCTATTTTTAATTTTTGCAATTTTTTCATTTTATTTGACTTGTATCATAGCGAATGAATTGTTCATAATCAATATAATGTACTGTAATGATGACTCAACTTTTTGCAAGAACGAGAAAAAAAAATGCAAAACATGATATTGATATGATATCTCCATAATTATTGGTCATGGTTGTTTGAACATTTTCCTCTCATTATCAAGGCAGGAATCCACCTGTAAAGTTTTTGCTACTAGCTATGAGACACGCTGTAGAGGATAAAACATGACAGTCATCTACGTTTTCTAAATAGCTCATAGTATGTATTCGGCCGTATTCTGAAATAAGCAATATTACCATTTCGGTATCTTGACAGTTATTGTATAACATTGTAATGCTGTCAATTTTTTCGTTTTAGGTTTAACAGGTTTGAAATTAATGAATTCAATCAATTAGAAAGCTCATTATTCTAATTTGTGAATAACTTAACGTTTGTTTATGTTCTGATTGATTGTATTCATTAATTTCAAATCTGTCAAACTTAAAACCTCAAAATTGGCGGCATTACAATATTATACAATAACTGTCAAGATACAGAAATGGCAATATTGCTTGTTTTAGAATATGGTGACACGATATTGATCAAAACATTTTTTCCAGGCGTCCCGTATGAAGGACAAGTTTCGGGTCTGCCATTTATCGAGTGGGGATATACTGCGTGCAGAAATGGCTGCAGGATCTGCTCTCGGCAAGCGCGTCGACAACGTGGTAAAAGAAGGGAAGCTAGTGGATGATGACACTATGATTACCATAGTGGACAAGGCCACAGACAAAGTAGAATGCAAGAACGGCTACTTGTTGGATGGCTTCCCGAGAACTATAATCTCTGCAACAAGGGTTGGTAATTTCTAAAAATTGTATCTAAATACAAGTGATCAAAGTTGATAATCAATTACATATATGAAGTGTAATCAATTACATATACGAGATGTTATCCAGAGATGGTGGCAATCTTGGTATATTCTTTATTATTACAGTTTAAAAGTGAAACATTGATAAACTTGGTTGATGTTCGCTTAAGCATGTAAACATGTACACGCACATCAAAGACACAATAGCGATGCGCGATTTTGAGATATTATAACTCGAATTATTCAATTATTTAAATATTTCGAATAATTCGGCAAAGCCGAGTACGAATCGGTACGAATCATAGACGTACTATAAATAGCCCAGGCAATGAAGGTTTTTTTCGGAAGTAATTAGAGACAAGCTAAAATTTTGCCAGTTCTTAGAATCTAATCACAGGAGTATTTCCTCAACTATCCCCGCCCCTTCCCCTTGTGCTCCCTCCCCCACCCCCCCTTAAACATCCATTTTGCAAGACTTTTTATGATCGCTCATATCTCCTTATTTAAGCAAAATTAATATTTTTTTACCATTTTATTCCTTAAAAAACTAAAAACTATTCTTTAAAAAAGCTACTATAACATTTTTTTGTAAACATAATACTTTTATGAGAATTCATTGAAATAGTTAAAATTTTCGCTTTTTATATGAATTTATTTGAAATATATTATACATGTACTTATACATTAATCATATATATAATATTATACATTAATCATAATTAATTTTGTCATGATCGTCGTCCATTGGTGCATTGTGACATGAATATCCAGCAGTGCGCGAGCACATAGCTGAACAAACCAATCCTGACTTTCTATACCCACATTAATTCCCACAAGCAGATTTACAGGAACATGACACTAAATGCAAAGGTTTTCAAAGAAGTCACTGGTTGGAGAACTTTTTTCTCTGCTCCATTTTCATATACAGACTCCCACTTCCATCCCCATTCAGTAGCTGGTAAACTATTGCTTAACCATTTTTGGACTTGCAAGTAAACTCTTAGTACCTATGTGTTGTTGACATGCCTTGGTTGTGAGGGTAATTTTTTCAGATCGAAATTTGATTGTAAATTTGATTTTTTTGCCAGATTTTATAAATTTGAAGTAACAAGCTTCATTTAAGTTTGTATGTCTATTGATTCCATATAGTCCAAGGGTAAATCTTTCTCCATTAACTAGCAATAGTTCTTTTGATATATTTTGGAAAAATATTGAAGCTTGTCACTGAGCTTCAACGGAAGATTTCACCACTTCAACAGCTTTTATCTTTCCTAAACCATAAAAGCATGATGTCGTATCACATCTGGTCATTGCATGTACAAACAAGAGACTTCTTCTAATTTTACTGTGCTGCTCGATCAAAAAATCAAAATGTAAACTAGTTTAGTTGGATCCTTGCTACCATTTTGCTTACAAAAATAAATTTCTTTTTTATACGGGCCAAGGCCACTAATAAACACACCTAAAGTCAATAAATTCATATCAGACCCTACAACAACAACCTTCGTGCAATCCTTAAGTTTTTCTTTAGCAACATTCACTATATCTGTATCAGCATCATCTTTAGCGGTCAAGGTTGATATTTTCCTTTTATCCATTTCTGAAGCTACTGTTTTTAACAGTCTTTTTTTGTTTTTCAAAAAGCTTTCCTAAGGTGTCATATGTTTTGTATTTTCTTCAAAATGGATTGTCACATGAACTTTTCTTTAAGGCTCTTCTACTTTTCTCTTCGTTTTCTCTTTGGTTGAATGTTCTGAATATCCGTCAAAAGTAGCATTGTATCCATAATTTGAAGTAACATATTCACAATAGTTATTTACAACTCCCCCATAAGTTGAATCGTTTGGCCAGCTCACAGAATGAATTAAAAATTCCAGCCGAGTACAAATTCTGCATCATGAAAATCAACATAATTTTGTAAACCATTTTCAAATATCTTCATCAATGAATATTTTATTCCTTTACGGAGTGATACATCATCAAATATAGATGGCGACCTAGCAGCTAACTCGTACGATAGGTATTTTTTTAGTTTCATAGGATTATAGCAAATGCATAAAATTCTGTTGAAAATTTGCTGTTGAGGATTGATTATTACATACTTATTTTGATCAAACCTTTGCCATCCTTGGCTTGGCCTGAGTCTTCACTTTGTTTTTTCTGTGTAACTGCAACTCAAAGAAGTTTTTTCTGCGAATTTTATGATACATAACCAGATGACAAAGATAGAAGTTCTCCCGATTCTTTTGTAAATGGAATATGTTCTTGAAGCCATGAAGAAAACTTTTGTATATCTTACTGGTCTCGCTTCTTCCTTGAATTCCTAACATGTTCATTGAATGTTATGGAACTTCCCAAAAAATATTATAAGGCTTCATGTACCTTTACTAAATAGGGGGTTCCATGTATCCTTTTAGAAAGTGTACTTTCTGTGATGCCTCTACCATGCGTCAAACCTCTGACAGATTTCATTGGGCGCATAAGGCATTGCTCAATACACATATCTGTCCAGGTGCCCGTCCAAAATTTGCCACTACGTCTCACTGTAAATAATCCTTTTGTTGTAAACAGCTATAGCATTCTTTCTGTCAGTTTAGAATTGATTTCCATCATTTTCTGTACATATAAATGGGCTGATTTCGCATAAGGTAAGTAAGTACCTGTAAGTGTATTTCACAAACTTTCAAGTCCACTTTCTTCCGTGATATATCCTACAGAGCCCATAAATGAAATAAGGAGGTGAAAACCCCCTAGCCTTACAATTATCTTAGCGATTTCTCTATCAATTTCTAGAGAAGCTACAATCTCGGACGCCTTCATAAACAAGGGTTGGTCAAAAGTGACAATGCACAACTGATTTTGTTTCCTGCTCTCTTCTGCAGCAAAACATAAGTCAGTAAAAATTGACGAGTTCTTAGAAGCTTCCAAATTTATAAACGGAACGGCCATGACATTATCGCTTCTCACTTCTCTTTATTACTATTAATTATGTCCATAAAACCATTCCACCCTGGCTGAACATTGGTCCCAGAAAGCCAAATGTAGTTTAAAGGGAATAAAGTTGTTATTGTGGAATCGGAAATATTTATGGCAGCTTTCATTTCGCTGTAACCTTTGACATTAATATTCTTCAATCGCCTACGAATATTTTTCTTTGTGTACGCTCTTATCCTTATACTCTCAGGGGCGTAAATGATCCAGAGTATTACTTTTTAATCTTCACTTCAGTTTCTACATTGGTAGCTGGTGCAATACATTACATTCCACCTATAGTGTGAAAAGTGTTTAGGCCATTCAATATTCAAATGTTGACATCAGCATTGTCAAAAACATATTGGAGAAAGGCACCTTCATTTACTTTTGGCGATCCTGTATTTATCAATGCATTATTATATGTTGATGCTCCATAATGGGACACACAGACACCCATTGAAGAAAGCATGTTGATGTCTGGACCCATACAAAAGAGGAAGTGTAAATGTTAATCCAATGTGTAAGGGCGAAAAAAGGATCCAGGTCTTATAGCTGATAGTATAGCGTGATCAGAGGTGTAGAGAGGGGAGGAGAGACTTAACTGCGCACTTATTATTGTTCACGTGATCTACACGAGATCCTGAATACACACCCTTGAATACTAGTTATATGAATACTGCTGAAATGCTTAAAAATTGTTTCGATCTACTTTTATCGAATAATGCATAACTAATGAGTTATGATTACATTTTTCTAAACATAAAAATGAAAAAAAAAAAATTCATGGAATTACGAATAAAATAATAAGTCTAGAAAAAATGTCAAGTTTGTTTTATTTGGTTGATACTATAAGGATAAAAATTTGACCTCGTTTTAGAGATTTGAATAAGGGATAACAAAAATATGAAATTAACAAACGTGTAAATATAATTGTCATATTGTTTTTGAAACTCTCGCTACTTTCCTTGACATTTCATTGATAAGGTTGCTTCACACATTGCGTCGCATAATCTGCGCCTCATGCGGATTATTTGAGCGAAACACCTATATCAAAGAGATAGAAATTATTTTCATAACCACGTATAAGAAAGGACAATAAAACATAATTTTTAACAAAGAATGCTTGTGAAGTTAGTAGCGAATTGCGGTATTTATTCAATGGTCTTTACTATTTCTTTCTTATAGCGCAGCATACGTTAAAAGAGATACAAATATGAACAGGGTTGTGTATTGTATTAATATTTTATAATTATATATTGCGCGGAAATGAATACATTTTAGACACCTCTAGACCAACTCCCGCAATGTGCGTCTATGTTCACAGTAATTCGTGTGGTTGTCCTGTGTAGCGGATATTTTGTTTAGTAACTAGTCTATATTTATAGTACACCTATGGTTTTAATTGAACAAGTAATTCTATTAAACAACAAGTTTTTTAATATTTAATAAATACTTTATGCAGTCAATTACAGAATAAAAGTAAAGTCAAGTGTTATGATTTCAAAAATGATATTTATATACAGCGGTACAAAGTATTAAAAAGTTAGGTTAATTAATTTTATTGAAAATTTATTTTTAGGTTAGGTTAGGTTTGGTTGTTGAATTTTATTGCAAATTTATTTTTAGGTTAGGTTAGGTTGTTTAATTTTATTACAAAATTATTTTTAGGTTAGGTTACCATTGTAAAATTATCCCAAAGATTCTTCAGTACTTCGTACAATTCAGGATATAAAAGTATTTAAGATTAATTTTCTGATGTTCATTGCAGTTTGATGAGGTACTAAAAACTCGGAAACATACTTTAGATGCTGTCATTGAATTATATATTCATGACTCACTGTTAGAAAAGCGGATTACTGGAAGACTCTGCCATGAATCCAGTGGCAGGATTTATCACACCGAGTTCCATCCCCCGAAGAAACCCATGCATGATGACTTGACAGGAGAAGTCCTGGTCAGACGCCCTGACGATACTGTCGAGGTTCTAAAAAGGCGTCTAGAAGTTTACCACACCCAGACTAGACCCTTGATAGACTATTATGCCTCGCAAAAACTCCACTACCGAGTGGATGCAGCCAGGTCCGAAGAGGAAGTGTTTACGGAAATATGTAGCATTTTCATGCGGTGAATAATTAAGCCTTAAAATGTACATATTTATTTTTAATTTAATATTTGGTTATTTTTGGAGGATGCATGTTTGTTTTAAATCATTTTAATATTCTTCAATCAGTGTACCAAAGAATATGATACAAATAATTCTTATTTATCAAATTCAACACAAGTAACTGGTCAGTTTGTTTCACTTGGCTGCATATTTCGACAGCTTCTACGTATAATATTGTAACCCACAAATCGACAATTTTGAGTTTTTTATGTATTTAATTCCAAGAAAGAAATTTTTTTTTTATATAATAAAAAAAACATTATTTATTGCAAAATATTTTTTTTCTTTCTTGAATTTAAAGATATAATTAAATACATATGAAATACACAAAAAACTCAAAATCATCAATTTGTGGGTAACGATATTATACGTAGGAGCCGTCGATTTACGTAATAATAAACTAATAAGTTTAAATTCTCCTACATACCCTAGGCTATCAAAAAATTTATTTTATCAAAATTTTGACAAATCTAGCTACATAAAAAACTGTTTCGTCATCCGCTACATGTCAATATTTAATATCCTTAATTCCACAAATAACCTAGGCATTTCCGCAGATAAATTCCTTGCCTTCAAAATTAAACTCTGCATTATTAATATAATAATTTTTTAATCAAACTTTTATGAATTATATGTATATATATACATACAGATATATATATATATATATTATATTATATATATATATGTATATGTATATACATATATATATTAGTGATGGTTAAAATGTTACTTTTACCGGTTATTTTCGGAACAGTTATTTGTATCTAATGTATATGTGCGTACATGCATGCCCTCTCCTTGTCCTTTCCCCTTTCCCTTCCCGCCCTTTTCTTTTAATGCAGGGTCATAACCATATTTTATACACCCTTTCATTTTCTTTTTTGGCACTCTTTGTATTTTTAATTTATCTTTTAATTTAAGTTAATTTTCTTTTTTGATACTTTACGCATTGTTAATTTTTATTTTATTTATTAAATATGTATAACTTACAGTTTATTTTATTTTAGTCTATTAAACCACATTTTTGTATGGAAAGATATTAAATTAAAATTTATTCATTAAGTTCCATATATTTTAAATACTAAAACGACACTCACTAAATTATTTTATAAATCAATAAATTAACAATCTATCGATGTTTAAGAACTTAAGAAAAATGCTCTACTTTGTAGGCTTTTTATTACTTTATGGGCTGTGATTTTTTCAATAATATTAGAGAGTGAACTATTTATTACCTTTAATTGATAAAAATATTTTTTAAATCAGTCAGTTACTTTTCTCACAATTTATGTTTTAAAAGTTACTGTTTTTAAATTTTTTTTTCTTTTTTGGGTGGTTTTTTCAACACTTTTTACGTTGTTGACAACTTTTTAACTTTCGTACATTAAAAGAATAGATATTATTCTTTTAAAATAAATATAAAAATAGAAACAAAAATCGTTTCTTAGCATTACATTTTGACTAAAATTCCTGCTATCCAGTGCCGCGCATTTTTTAAACTAACTTAACAAAGTATTAACCAATATTAAATAGTACATATCTTTTAAGCATAAATAGTAAATTTTTTTAACATTCTGTGTATAGTTTTCTGGGGTATTCTGCCGTATATATGTGACCTCTCTGGCCGACGTTGAGAAAATAATTTTTCTAAACTTTGAAGCGCATTACTTATACGTACTTACTAAAAACGAAGGGGTACTTTTAAAATAAAGAGATAGGAATAATTTTTTTTCGTACTTACAATAATAAAGGTACTGATACACATGCTCATTAGTGACACGTGAGCATGTGCAGTATTGAGCTTCTTGAGCCATTGCTATTTAGTAGCATCTGTGTAGTTGCTCATAAGCAAGCCTGTTCACACATGCTCAAAAGATACCCCTTCCACCCACAAATCAAATGAGCATGCTCATTACTAGCAATGTTCATACACACTATGAGCATGCTAACATCATTTGTGGCTAGTATCGATTATCAATGTGATCTTCTCAGTCTGCAACAGATGAAACAAATATGGCGCGTTGGGGAGATGACAAAACATTACTTTTCGTGACTTATTATAGGAATCACGAATGTCTGTTGGAATACTCGGTCACCGCTATGTAGAAATAATATAGCAAGAATTAATGTTTGTGGAACTTTATTAAACGACATGAATAATTCAAATCTTACAATAAAAATTATAAAAACTAAAATCAAAAATGTGCGGATGGAAACTGTTTTGATTTATTGGTTGACTTGAATTTCCTGTTTCAGTTTGCAAAGTTTCCATTTTTAATAAAAGCGTCTCTATTCTAAGACAAGAGCATGCTTAAAATAAGCATGCTAATAACGAGCAAGTGTGTACAGTTGTAAGAGCATGCTAGTTTTGAGCATGCTAATGAGCATGCTCAAAAATAAGCATGTGTATCAGTACCTTAAAAGATGCTGTGTTCACAAAATTCTGTATTGAAAACTATTTCCATATCACAATTAAATAAAATGAGGATGCCTTAATGATGTGTCATCTAAACAAAACATTATAATACTGTGGTTGATATTATAACATATTAAACTAGGTAAAAATAACAATGTAGATCAGCATAGAAATCATAAAGAATTAGTGTAGCAAAAGAAAAGCAGTTGTGAATAATCATGTGATCTTGGGAGGTAGATTTGTATAAACGTTTATCTCTCTGCGTTCGTGGGAGGCCCAATTCCTACGGATAATGGTCCTTGATCTCCCTTTCCATGACATCGGGATGTAATTGTAGGTTAGTAGTGATCATTACTCGATACAACATGAATTCGCCTGCCTGTTTTCCTCGCCTCAGATAATATTTTTTACTTCATGCTTTATCAAATTCATAGAATATAAAACCCACATAGAAAAAATAAGTACTGTTTTTCCAAGTAAGGAATCCAAACTGTAAAATGCGTCATACCTTCATAAATAAAAGTTTTTTTCTTATAATTACATTTAAAAAACATCCCTACAATGAGCCTTATGAAAAACAAGTAATAATGTATTAAATATCGACGTATTATTTTTTTGTTGGTTCAAAATTATAGAAGTTATTTTCTCAGTTCCATGTTTTTTAGGTTGGATGCTTTCTGCATAACTATGACCAATTAAAGCTTGTGCCAGAAACGCATGTTTGCTCATATAATAATTATCACAAGTCAGAGACAAAATTTGATAAAAATTCAGGTATAAATGCAGTGATGTAGGGTTATACAGAAAGTTACAAGCTGTCGCAAGGTCCTTTTTATTGTCGATTTACATATTGGAATTCCAATCGATTGGTTCTCAGCAGTTACGATAGTTACTGGGGCAAAGATTCCTGGGTGTAGCTGCACTAACCGTGCACTCCGGGCCCTGGTGTAATTTAAAATGATTTCGGCACGTCTACGCGCTTGACCCTGTGTACATTTGAAAATATGCCAACCATTGGTCAGACTTGATGATGACATATTCCCCAATCGCAGTTCAGTATGGATACAGGCATCGCATAGATGAATGCGCTGCCATGTGGTATCTATGGTTAAGTACTTATTTAATTAATTCGCTGTTTTTTTTTAATACAATTGATTCGTACACACTCCGAAATTATGACAGTCACGTGCTTTCACAACGTGACAATATATAATTATGCTGATATTGTTTGGTGTTACATTCTATTTTTTTTTTCTTAAATAGAGATGCAAACACGGAATACGTGTCACATCAATATTCTTACTGTTTTCAAATTAAGCTAAACGCTTGTGCTGTGAAAATAGGACTAACTTGCTGGTCTGGAGTGAGATTCAAACCCGCGACCTTTGGATCACGAGGTGAGAGTCATGCACATTGTTTTTCAAATTTATTTCCAAACTGAGTCTTTTCAATTAAAATCGTCATTTTGTAATAAAGCGCCACATATTTACTAAGGGCCTGTTGTTTCATCAGAAGTTAGAGTAAGAGTTAAGCAAAAAGCATAGATTTTTTACGAAAACGGGTGTTTTGATTGCTGGAGAATGCAAAAATCTTTGCTTTTTTCTTAACTATACTCTTACTTCTGATCAAACAACATGCCCTAAGAAATTACATTTTTTACAATATTTAGTTTGACCTTTTCATAATTGTTTCAAAATTTGCAAGCTCGTAGTGATTTTTTTAAACAAATCAAACAAATATATTGTGGTGGCCTCCCCTGTAAAATTAGCAAAAGGCATTTGTTTTGTTATGGAAAAGAAAATCAAGTTTTCTAAACATAAATCTATTTAATATTTCGCTTAAAATTAACATTTACATGACTCAACAATTTATTTAAGATGCTTGTATAGACTTGGTCTTTGATCGTTCCTTTGGTACGCCCTTCATGCGGTAGTTGATCGGCGCCATGTTGTCCTGGGTTCCGAAGAAAACTTTTAATCCTTCCCTGGCCGCCATTTCTTTGGCCACTGAAATGTTTTCACCAAAGCCTGAAAAAAAAAATTCAAAAATAAGGAAACAGTCCTTCACACATACAAGTAAAATCTAGTCAACTTGACAAACAATGGAGGACAGAAATGGATAAAACGGCAAGATTAAAAATGTCAAAGCAAAATAGGCAGTGTCAATAATTGTTTATTTGGGTATTTAAAGGTAATACATTTTTGCAACAGAGAACGGCTCTATCGCTTTCCCGAAACAGTTTGATCAGATGGTGCCCTCATATTAGTTTCTCTCAGCAATCTCTGTCCTTACGATGTAACATTTTACATAAGTTGGGGCCGGCTGCATCAACTTGGATTATAGTCGTTTTGAACTAAAAACCCTGACTAATCTGGTGCGCTTGCCACCGTGCATTATTTTGGACATATCATCAAAATCGTTTTTGAAGTAACTTGTCATCCAAATCGTTTTTGAAGTTACAACTAAACGACATAGCAACCACCCGGCCCCTCAAAAATATACTACACATTGCAAGAGCAGGGCTTATCTAGGGTGCAAACCATTAATTAAGAGTAGCTTGATGGTATTGTGGTTAGGAGTCTCGCCTCGTGATCTAAAGGTCGCAGGTTCGAACCTCACTCCAGACCAGCAAGTTAGTCCTATTTTCATAGCACAAGCGTTTAGCTTAGTTTGAAAATAGTAAGAATATTGATGCAACACGTATTCTATATTATTTTTAAAAAAAAATTACGCCTCCTCGTGAGACGTTGATTCAAAGACATTTATCTCTTATTTTAGCTATCACAAACCAATAGTTACATATGTACACTTCAAAAGCAAATATTAATAATTTAACTACATTAAAGTGTTATTAATTATTTGTATCATCTCCCTAGACATATTAATGTATTAACACACATTGTTAACAAATATGTAAATATCAATTATCGCAAAAATGCCAAAAAAGTATAACTTCTACCGCGCATACATGACTACACGCTCCTCCAATTTTATATTCAATGTTTCTTCAATGAACTATGTATCGGCAACGGCTTACCCTATCTACAATCCAAGAAACAATACTCCATCACCTGTCGACCTTTTCATCTATCATGTGGCATATAAATGTAAACTTATCAAAACCTGGTGTACCTATGACAAGTCTGTGGCATCCTACATAATATTTTACGTTCCGACACTACAATGTCGAAACATAGAATAAAAAATTTTTGAAGACACATGTCAAAAACATGCGCTTAAATGATATTTTCAGTAAACCAATTATAATCCGAGTAAACCAATTACAACCGGCCCTTGTGTTATGTAAATATGTGTGTACCGTGTGTGCAGATGTACATATTTAATTTTATGTTTCTTTCTTTTTACTAATTATATTCAAACTTCTGATCCCCTTCCTGGCTTTTATGTTTTGATTTACTGTGTTTTTTATTACGCAGAAATTCATATATGTAATTAACTAAGTCTGTGGAAACTTGTAAGATGGACCTTGTCCTAATTGAAACTCGTGTGTAACCTGATTTTTTATTGTAATGTTATGTTAATGTAATAAATTAATGGAGTTTTACTAGCAACTGTTATAAGTAAATTGATTTTTGGCGAATTTCGAATTATCGTGGTTCAAATTAATGGGGTTTTATTTTATAACGGGAAGAGAGAAGAAAAAGTAAGAAAATAAACATATGTAAAGCGAACATACCTGCACAAAACAAAGTTTTATCCACGTAAATCCCCACCCTGTAACAAGCCAATATTGTGTTCTTTGCACTTTCTCCAATCAATCTTAACTCCGGTTCACTCATGCCGGATTTCTTAAATATGTCTTTCAGCATTGCCATGGGATCGTCTATGACCCACAGTTCATTGATGTCCTTGTCGATGAGATTCGTGATGACAAAGTCTCTTACAAAATGGGCACCACTGTCGGCTCCTGACGAATAAATCAAAGCGGCAACGAGGGCTTTGAATGTTTTGGCGAGCGTGTCTTCACTCACGGGGTATTCCTACACAGAATTGTATGTGAGAATATATTTTAAATTAAATACAGGTGTACTTAAATACATTAATTAGTGGCACGCATTGTGAATGGACTAAGGTTATGTGGTTAATGTTGACGCTATAAATGTACAATGGGTTGTACCATTGCTAAGGTTATATTCATCTGAAAGAAATTCATTCTTTCAGAAGAAAATGTGCAAGATAAAAAGATAATTTCTGTTTTTGAAAAATATTTATAGTATATGTCTTATATTACAATTACTTCAAAAATGTGGTATGCAGTATGCAACATCTCCGTTGCCAGTTTAAAAAATATCGAAATCATATGAAAAGCAGCAGGCAAAGGGTGATAGCCAATTAAGCGAAGCGGCTATTAAAGCTGCCCTCAGGGCCTAGCAGCAAATAGCTAAGCAAACTTGAGTGCTAGTATTACTATTGTTATTTTTTGGAATTAGTGTAGAGTTATTAAGTGTAGAGATAAAAATATTTTATAAAATACATAATACCAAGATTCAAATAATGTATTTCAATCACAGAATATAAAATTATACAGAGTTGAACAAAGCCTGTTCTTTAGGCCAGGGGACTGAGGCAGAGTGGAAGTATGTCCCCCCTCGGATTTATATATTTCTGTACCTCTCCTTTTTTTTGTCCAAACATATAAATGCTTTTAAAAATTACTGTATTTTTTCAATATATCTTTTTTACATGCTTTTATTTTCTATACTCAACATTAAGAGAAATAACTTTAAACTAGACACATGTGAATTAATATCTAATTGTGCAACTATTTTGTAAACTATGTCTCAACACAGATTCTTCTAGCGAAGTAGGCTAGTGATAGAGAAATAAATAAATAAATTTATGACACATTTATAATCCAGTTAAAGTATTTATTCCTGCATAATTAAAACCCTTAGTAAAAAAATATATTTTTTACAATAGACATTGTTTATTTTAATTTTTTTTTAATTTTGTTCCAAACTGAGTCTCTTCAAGTAAAAATGTCAATTTGCAATGAAGTTCGACTTATTTACTGAGATATTATAAATTTAAGAGTATTTAGTTTGACCTTTCCATAATTGCTTCAAAATTTACAAGCTCGTAGCATTTTTTTAAACAAGTCAAATTTAGAGAAACCAAACAAATGTGAAACCAAAATGCGAACCAGGAAATATCATGTCTATATATTTTGACGGTCTATGATTGGAATGCATACACTTCAAATACTCATTTGCGCCATTTTGCAACACGTCTGAGCGAGCAGCCATGTACTCAGAACACTACATGTCGCGAGAGACAATGTTTCAATAAAAGTCATGCTTCATTGTTCTCACTGCACGCATCATGTATTAAAATAGTTACGGAAGAGATACACAATGACACTCTTACCTAGGGAAATGTCGGTTAAATATTAAAAAAAAAAATTTTTTTTACATGGAAACACACTCACTTGACAGAGTATAATATCTTTGGCACCGAGATGAGAAGCGACATGGGCCAACACCGCCGTGCTTGTGAGATGATCTCTGATGGCGAGAATTCCTTCGGAAGGAAATTTTGGAAGAGCAGCCGAAAGATATGCCGCAATGTAATCTTGCATAAATGACTCTCCTAAAAAATAGAATATATTAAAGGCAAACAGAATGGAGCGCAATTCAAAGTAAGTATGGTTGGTGGACCTCGGTAATGAGAATGCAGATACCGTTGGAGTACCCAGGTTTGTATGAAATACGGTGGTATTGATTAAATTTCACCATTTGTCAAGACTAGAAAAAATATTAATAGTAGTAAGTGAAAACAATATGGGTATGGGCCCGTTGTATCAATGCGGATTAGTTGAATATCTTGTTTCAGTCGGTGCATGTGATTCTTGAAATGCAACATCAAAATCATTTCTAAAAAAAAAATATTAAAAAAAAAACTGAAATCATATACTTCCACTCTGTTAACGAAACAATGCCTCAATTTAATCAAAATCTTTTTAATCAATCCAGGCACACCACTTTTACTACAGCCATATTCATACATTTTCTCATGCACACTCTTCGATTGTTCAAGCTTTTAACGGGGTTCCGTAACGGTCCTGTAACAGGTTCCAACATTCAGTTGATTTGATCGTGCCAGGTCTTTCGCAGATGCCTACTGTTCCTGCTGCTTTCAACACTCGCCTGTATATTTTCTTTACCAAACTCTCCTCACTCATATGTTCCACATGACCAAACCATCTCAGCAATCCATTCTTTATTCTATCTACGACCCTACACTCAGCATTAAATTTGATTTTAATTTGTTCATTCCCAACTCTATTGAGCACAGATTTCCACTCATGCATCTAAGCGACTGTATTTCCACTGCATTCAGTCTACATTATTATTTTTTCTAATTCCAAGCTTCACTTCCATACATTAGAGTTGGCATCAGAACTCCATTATGAACTGCTAGTCTTGCTTTGTGCAATAGTGTGGTATGGTAGATGAAGTAAGAGATCTAGGCGTAATTGTTGACAAAAAGTTTTCTTTAGTCCCCCATATCACTTTGTGATTATTATTTTTATTTCTTTAAACTATCCATTCTATAAATGTACAATTTACCTATTTGTTTGTAAAGGCCCTGTAGGGCGTTAATAAATAAATAAATTAATTATTGGGCACAATTGAGCTACCTTCTTCAATAAGTTGCCGGTTGTCTTCCAATTTGATTTCAGGGTTTTCTATGCCCAGCGCAATTTGTTTTGACTCTTCCTGAATAATATATGATCTGTGGGTGAATGCTGTTTTCAGGAGTTGTGCATCAAAGTTTTCTTTTAGCCTCTTTCCAAAGGCGTAAAGTTCAGCTTCCTGGTTCCACTCCAGATACGTGTTTCGCGGATTTGGAAGTTTTGGTTCCACTCTTTTAAATTCTTCCTTCATTTTTCGACGCTTCAGCTCTATCAGCGTAGGACTCACCCAGCGGTGAAAACGACATTCTAGAAATTTAATAAATATGTATCTTAACGTAGTAGAATCATTCGAAATTAAAATAGATACGTGAAAATATTTCAATAAAATTGAATACATATAGGTTATGTATGTTATATCGTGCGACAATATACTAATGTAAAACGGTCAACTGGAATATAATGAACTGAGAAAGTTTTTTACCTTGGATTCTTAAAGCATATCTACATTGATTGTTTAAATTAAACAAACGAAATAATTTCGTAGGAATTGACATTTTAGAAAAACAATGCACCGGACAAACTGCAGGTGTCTATGGTTTACCACAAACAATACACACGTTATATAATGCCAACCACAGATGAACATTCAGGCTGTTCGTCAATTTTTATGCTATTGCAGCCAAAAACACTTTAAAAAGTGTTTTGTTCACATGCCCAATGCGTCTCTTTTCTATGCCAATGCTCATAGAATTTTAAAATCTGGCGCAATATTTCGAGTTGTCGTCAGTAAATACGTTTTCATTTCTCACATTTACTTTTGTTATTCATTTAACGTATTTATGTTTTTATTGTGCCCTTTAATAATAAGCTCATTTCTATTTTAAGTGCAATTTAATTTCAATGATTTCTAAGTTCTATTTGAAAATAAACGACGTAGCTTTTGACGTTTTAGACAAAATTAAAGTGAAATGTCAAAATCATTACTGTTAGTTTACTATTATTGCTATACTGATAATTCTCTATAGTTCTCATGAATGTGAATGATATAATCATGAATTGAAAAATAAATTATGTTATTTATATTCAGTATTCATCTATCATTAGTGATCACCGTAACCTCAAAATGAAATGTTTTGTAAAAATATTTAAATACGAATAATTGTGCAATTTTATTTAATCAAGTATCTACTCGGGGATAGTGTTATTATATTTTTATTATTTCTTGTTTCAGTGTGCGACGATGATATATTAATTATTCATTCAATCTTCGGCAATGTTTTTGAACGCTCTACAGAAATTTTGGAAAAATCAAATGCTGTGACGTTTTATATTTTGGATGGAGGCATAAGAACCATAGCCGAAGTGAAGGGCCATTCTGACAAGACATACAAGATTCTACCGGAGATAAATTTTTGCCCTTGCCCGGCATTCCAATTTAAGGTTTTAAAATCTTCATCGGAATTGACTTGCAAACACGTTCTAGCAGCGTGGCTGGCTGAAGTTACCAATAAGTTTGTAGAACAGAAAATATCTGAACAGCAATATTCTTCAATTGTTCGTTCAATTTATATGCTAGATATTCAAGACGAGTAATTTTGGTACCGCATTCCAGCCAGCTTTAAAATGGTCTATAGTCAGAATGATTCAATCAGAGGAACTCAGTATTGTTTTACTGCCTTTTTGGACAATGTTAAGACTTTGTACTCTGTTTTGAAAGCGATAAACTTTCAAGAGGTGAGTTGTAAATATACACATGTTTAAGTTAATGAAATTTAAAATCTCATAACTATACATCTTTGGGGAAGGCGCTGTGAGGTCATAGAATGAGAGACGTGTTGCCGGTTGTATGTTCGTGTGTATCTTTCACAAGTAAAATGGCCACAGAGTAAGACTAACATGTGGCAGGAGATCTGGCCGAGACGATGATGCGGCGAGACCAACGATCGGCGTGCTGTAGAGGCTTGATGATTTTGTGACCGTATATTCAGGTTCCTGTTCCAACCCCTATATACACCCCCTCTGTGACCCTTAAACAAGCTTGCTTATGCTGCATTATATTCATTTGCAGTGTTGTGTCCTTGATCTATTGACCTCCTTGTTTGACCTGAGCCATCAGTATGAATCATAACAGCAAAACATTGCTTGACCTACCTACCTAAATTATTTTGTCAATTTGACACTAGCAACACAGTTTTGGGTCTGTAAAGTGTGCACAAACTTGTTGAGTCAATGCGAATGTCTAAATGTTGCTACACACTTATATAATTAAGTATTAAGACATGTTCACTCTTGCATAAAGTAACGTAATTAAACAATAGGTGTTTTTTAGTTATTTTAATATTCTGGTTATGTTTGATACATTTTGTGTGACACTAAATTTTTAAATATTATTTTCTATAATTAATATTAGTGATGGTATTTTAACCGGTGGCGCACTAACTGTTATTTGAGATTTGTATCCGATTGTTTCCATAATTGGCAACTGATTTTTTGCAATTGACGGGCAACCGTCGGTACTAAACAACAATTATATCTTGGTTATCAATTATCGATACAATCAGATACAAATCCCAAATAACTGTACCGAAAATAACCGCTTAAAATAATGACTTAACCATCACTAATTAATATAAAGGCTATGCTAAATGGTTTAAAATATAAACGTTCTAGCTTCAAATGCTGTTAGCTTTTCAGTTTATTTTTGGAAAATAATTTGCATTTTCAAATTACTTTTTCACTTTGATTTTATTTCTCTCTCAATACGCAAATAAAATAAATGTTAATTCACAAAATCTCTTTCAGTCTGCCATATTCTGCGCCACAGACCAGGGCCTGAAGATTACCGTAGAACAAAACAAATGCGTACAAGCCTCCGCGTATATCTCTGCAGATAACTTCTGCGAGTACTCTGTGCAGGGTGAGGAAGTGGAACTGAAGGTTAGCCTGACGGTACTCACCGAGTGCCTGAACATCTTCGGCTCCGGTGAAGAGTCTAGTCTGAAGATGTACTACAAGGAGGCGGGGGCCCCATTGATACTGGTGTAAGTGTAATTAATTTGGAACAGGAAAACATGTTCAAGTAAAAAATTCTATTGGAAATTTATCATTTTTGCTTTAATAAAATGGATCTCGTTATTTGTGTCTTTATAAACATAAATTTCGCAATTAATTATAGAAAATTGGTAGTTTGATTTGTAATAAATATTCCCCAATTTCTAGTCCTTCTATACTTTTTTGTCTGGTCCCTTTACTTTTATTACTATATCTTGGTCTAAAGCCAGCTTGTTAACCCTTCTAATACGTAAAGGGTATTAATATCTAGTCACTCGATTAGCGTCTAAGCGCGAGACAGGTATACTGTTCCGGACAGAACAAACAAAATATAGGGCGGTCCGCTCAGTCCGCTCCGTCGGCCAAGAAACGTAGTAATGGCCGAAGAAATACAGCACGGGTGTCTCGTGTCAAACAGCATACTTTCGCTGTGATGCGAAATTCGTCATAGAGAAGCGCCGGCCGTCGTCCAAAATTCTCAGCCAGAGGCGCCGAAGATCGCGGAGGCTGGATCGTAGATTCACTGCAGTAGTCAGGTCCCAGCAGAATTCTCCAATAGGTATCGGGAGATAAATAAAATGCAGATGAAAGTGATCCGACAGCGTTTAAATCACCGCACGTAATGTGCATCAGGTGACCGCTCTACAAAACCTTTTTATTATATAACATTCTCAGAGATTTACAAGATATGATATGACAGCATGTTACGTAACCCAATCAGAGCGAGCCAAATCTCCCCTCTCTGTCGCCGCGGTTTGAACCGTGACTGGTGCCATCTCGCGGCGCCTTCTAGGAACTAGACCCGCGAGCGGCCGTACTGATCTCGGTCTGAAAACAAAAAATGGTTAATTACAGGTTTTGCATGTACCCCACAGGGCTACAAACTATGTCACGTATAGGCCTGACCTTGCATAAGGCCGTGACACAGTTCATCGGACCTGCAGGTCCTACTAATTTATGAAAATGCGTTAATTATGTCGACCGTGAAGGGTCGAAGTTAAATCAGGTCATAAAAGTAGGTAATTTTAATTGTTACGCGATGCTTTTCATGATTACTGCATAGTACTCGCCCTAACGAGTATTTTGATACCACTTTCGTCTTTGGACAAAGTGGTTTTTGATACTTATCGCGCTTTTTAAGAAAAGTTCAAAAGGTCAATTTTTCTTCCAAGTCAAAACATGAGCCTATATAGGCATGTGTATACTCTCTGAATAGGTATTTACTTTGCGATCATGATGCAAAAAGATTCATCAAGATCGGATACTTCTGTCAAAAGTTATTTCTATTTTTGTGATTCCGGCGGAAATTTACCTCAGTGGTGGTCAGATTAAATTCATTAAAAATTAGTGACCAAATGTTTATCGATGTCTTAGTATTACCAATGGATAGGTATTGACTAGGCGCGTCTTGTAGTAATATTTTCAAGTCTGTCATGAAAATATTACTTGCGCTATATGCCTTCAAAGGGGGCCGCGGAGAAAACTTTCTCATTTAGCTTTCTCCGGCGTCCCGGTACAACTTTACATGCGTAAAAACACATTAACTTAAGAAGTATTCTTGTTGAGAACACTGTAAAAAAGGTTTCAGTTTGATTTTAAGTCTGTGAGAGCTGCAATCTCACTTTGATTAATTCCCATAAGATATTCAATTATCAGAAAAAATGTGTTTTTTACCATATCACTGCCGATAACTCACTATATCGCGCAGTGTGTGTGTGTGCATTTACTTGACAACTCTTTATTTTAGGTAAATTTCATAAAATATTTTTGACCATGTAATTTCTTCAAAGTGACCGGCAACTGAGTTTGCCGGGATTTTAAAATGACTTTACTTTCAGTGTTCAACCAAAATGGTTCAGATAACAGGGCAAACTTGCGTCTTACGCAAATAAAAATACCTCCCGCTTTCTCTTTTATTGAACAATAAAATGTGACATTCCATTTTTACATACAGTCATGATGCAATTCTGTCAAGCTCCTGGATTTCAACAAGGAATTCCAAATTCTGAAATCAGAGACATTCATTAGCATTTATAATACAATATTGTGCCAGTATGAAAGACATGTCTGGATCACGCTGTACAACACATTTACATGTTCAAAGCGAGGCGTAATTTTACTTTCCGAGAGCATCATTTCTCTCGATTCATATTTTAATTGCGAGTTCCAGACCTGTCGCCCAGGTTACCGACTTAGACACGGTATTCACGCCCGACTGGGTCGGGGGTGACCAAGTGCTGATGATGATGATACCCGGTTGTCATGGCAACCAGGCATCAATGCTCTTTACATGTGGAATAAAATCACCTCCCGCTCTCTCTCCTCAACTTGGAGCAATGAAATGCGACATTTTATTACATACAATTGTGATTCAGTCTCATTGAGATCTCTGAAACAATTCAATAAATTCCATAATTTTAGAAACTCTGAAAATCTGAAAATTAAGATTTTCATATAACATTTCTCAGTAAAAAACATATACAATTCAGCCCATGTCGTGTACGCATTTTCATCGCTCCCAGCGAGATGTGATTTTATGAAGCTACTTCATTCCAATTCGCTTCCCCCTTTCTCGGTTGCCGCCGCCTGACGCCGAGACACGTATAAGGACAACCACCGCAGCCGAGAACTCGCGCGCTGTCCTCGGCACGGTACCCATCCCCAACCGGGTCACGGCGATCGGTGTTAGCCCTGAAAGGGGCCTTTGCTCTGCTTCATTCACATCAGAAATTTCTACCATTTATATGACGTGATTACGTCAACCACAGAACTCGAAAGTTCGGTTGCCTGACGGTAGGCGCAGGCTTTGTCCTGTCCGTAACATATACCTTTAATGTAAACTTTTTGTTAATTGCAAAAAATGTGATAAAACTCGATAACTTTCTTAAGGTATTATATTTCACCGCGTGAGACAGATGTCAAATAACTATAATACAGTAATGAAATCAATCTTATGTTTTATTACAACAAACGATTTGTGTATTGTCGGCGCCTGTACACTGGCCGCTCAAAATTATATCTGTGCAAAAATGTATGACATGTATAAAATTTATTTTTCCCGCTAATGTATCATTGAATGTACACTTTAGTATTTTTATGACAATATTGAAAGTTTAAAAAAATAATGTAAAGTGTTTGTTTATATTTTGTGGATTCACTATTTGATATTTTCAACTATATTAAATTTTTTCATGATTATAAGTAATTTATCTATCCATGACACCCATAAATACCTATAAGAAATATTTTTTTAAATATTCAGCAAATTTTGAGATAAACTAATTTATGAAAATCTTATTTTCTTCACGAAACCCTGGTTTTTCACCCGCTACAAGAAAAGTTCTCGAAATGTATTAATATTATTTTACTTTAAATGTTTTCAGCTTGGAGCATCTGAACGCAGAGGACGCCATGACAGATTGTGAAATTCGCACCCAGGAACCTGAGGAGTTGATGTACTTTAAAGGAGACGACGAAGTGTCGGAGATTGCCACGCTGGTAGTGAAGGGGCCCGGCTTGCTCGCCGTGCTGGGGGACCTGGACAAGACAGCCGAGTTGGTGGAGCTCACCCTGTCTCCAGACCATCCTCACTTTACCATCGTCACTACTAGTCCACAAGTTAGTTGTGATTTAATTATATGAAATGACAGCTCACCGCTGAAATAATTATTCAGATCACTTTGTGTTTTTCTATAATATGTATTACACTAATCAATGCTTGTTATTTGGTTCTTTGTGAATTATTTTCTTGTTGCAACATTTAAGTTTAACTTCATGTAGAAGTTAAAGTAATTTCATTATTTAATCATTCATTTAGTACTCAGTAGTTTTGTTTCATTCTAATGAATGCTAGTCAAGCTAATTCAATAGTTCTGCTAATTCAAGTCTTTTTTACAAGCCGTCTTTGGCAATAATGTTGCCAAAAAAAAAATAAACCAGTTCGCTAAAATATTATATCGTTTGTATTCTGTTTTGAAAACCTAGAATGGGAAAATTTTTACTAATGGTAATTTTTTGAGAAGCAAAATTATAACAAAATAAACATAAAAAAATAAACAGCGGTATTCAATGTTATGAGACAAGTCTAATACCTTTATTTGTAGACATGTAGACATAAATTCAATTTTATATACAGTACATCACACTTGACTTATATTGTGTGACCGGTGAGTGTCCGGCGATCGGTGTCCAAGCCCTTAATAGTATAAAATATGATCAATTTCATCGACAAAACACCCTCTACATATCATTTTTCTCCAGCCAAAATGAAAAGGAAATGGTGTGTCAATTTACTAATATCTACCCATATGGAGGTCCTATAAATATCAAAAAGGCCTCATTTGAAAGATAAAACAATAAGGATCAATATTGCGTCAAGTATTTCACCGACATTTAAAAAAAAAGATATAAAAAATAATTGTTAAAAAAAAAATATTTTTTTGTTGTTGATAAAATTGATATTTTATGCTATTAAAGGCTATCCGGTGACCGGATACACTGTATAAATTCAGTTACATATTTAAAAAAATTTATTGACTGAAAAATTAATATTTCAACTTGTTTTTTATATATCTTTCCTACTTTTATAGTTAAACTAACTGCAACCCATAAAAAATGACGGAACATTGGTTCGCGTCTTTGCTAAGTCATAGTATATATTTATAGTATCTTTTTGGTGCTCCAGGAAGAGGCAGCCGTAGCAACACGCGTGAAACGACCGGTTCAGGTTTGGTGGCCCCACCTCCGGCTCTTTAATTTGTTTTTTTAGATGAACGGACAGACAATGAAATCATTCTGTTTTATGATAATAAATATTGTAGCATAATTATATACATATAAGTAATTGTAAAGTTTGACTTCTGTAAAATTCTAGTTGTGTAAAGGTTTATGGAATGCATTACTCACGTAATTCGGGGTGTTACTGTGAGCAGATCTTCAGCAACAGATAGTTGGGTGAGAGGTTTCCAATTTTAACGACTGGTTCGAATGAATACATGTGAACCACATGCAACGTCACCGTTCTTTGGTATTCTTAAAATTTTAGACGAATTGTACGTACTAACGTGCCGTTATCAGTAATATTTTGTATAACTAATTAAAATTTACTTTTAATAACCAAAATAACTATAGACGTTTTCAATGTTATGCCTTAGGATAAATCTCGGGTGGAGATTCCCAAATCTTCTGACATGATTCACAGCTTTTCTTGCTCGGAAACCGTCACTTTGAAGTATAAATTCTCTTCTATTCGACTCATCATGAGGGCTCTGGGACTCGCTACTAAGGTAAGGCCTATATTTATTATTTACATTTAAATGTATAATGTATGCTGACGTAATTAGAATTATGTACATCTCGAGAAAGTGAAGATTATTAATTTAATAAAGCACGTAAAATGTTAAAGAGTGTAAAATAAATGTTTCCCTGTACTTCAGAATATACATATTCTGCCTAGACATGCGCGCCGAGCCTGAATTTGCCAGCGGCGGCGTGCCGGCCTGAAACGGTCGGCGGCGGCGGCGCGCCGCGGCGTGGCTCATTTTTTTAGGGGATATGTTTTTTAAGGAATGTTTAGATGTCGTGGAAAAACAGGAGCAATAATATTCAAATCAAGGAATGTTCTATTATAAAGTTTTCGAATGCAAATTTTATGTGCAAAGAAAACCATGCTTTCATTCAAGATCGCAGTTTTCTTTGCATAATTGTCATGTATGAATATGATCTTGTTAACTCTCACGGGGCCCATTTCATGTCTGCTGAGGTTTAATTTTGTATTTATTTTAATTAATCTGGCTCTTAAGTTGCCTACCGGACTGTCTCCAGTCAAGCACTCCTAATCCTGGCGGGCGTGCTTGACTGGACGGACTGGGCGGACGATCTCGAGGTCCTTGAGGCTTGCGCCTGTCGCAGATTGCTGAGGGGCCTGGAAATAGTCTACTTTGGTAGATCTCTCAGGCCCCTGGAAAACGAGCGACCACAGGCGTTGGAAATGCGTGTTAGGCTAATAACGTTAGAAGTATGACAAAACAAGTGGGACACCGCCACCGCCGGCAGATGGACACACTCCTTCCCGAGGGTGAGGGTTAAAGAAAAAAACTTGAGTTTTTCCGATTCTAGACCACTATACGGTACAGATGCTTTCGAGCCATGGAGAGTTCAGATCTGAACTCCATGATCTTGAACTCTCCGCTCATCCATGGTAGGTACACCTGTGCCAGGGAGCTAGAGTGCTCCAGACTCCGGGGCATATCCTCTGGAATTGTCAACTCTTGATGGATGCTAGATACGATATGCATGTTGGAATATTCGGGCCACATGACACTGGTCGGCGTGTCATAAACGCCGATCTTGTTAGAAATGAAAGAAACTTTGAATGCCTCCGTGAGTTTGTTAGGGTGTGGGTGTCCCGTTGGGAACTCCTTAGGGCGACTAGTCAATATGAATCCGAATAAAAATATCCTGCCGAAAATGGGTGGCGAAAGTGTAGGGCCGATATGTCAGCCATTGCTCATAGAACGGCCCTGGGTGTGTGGTGGGTCCCCTCTTCTCTCACCAGACTCAGCCGCGACCTTTTGGCATTTACAACAAGGCCGGAAACTGAAAACACACGCTCGCTGGGTATGCTGGTAGCTGGAATTGCCAGCACAGCTCTAGCGAGCGGGTTGAGCCACTTTTTTTCTTTCTATCCAGTAGATAAGGACCTTGGACAACTTCTACATCTTATGATCTCGTAGTAGCCAGGTACTTCCAACATTCTTGTGAAATTTCGGCGTCTTCTGAGTCTAAATCTGTGACGTTGCTGCTATATTTCTTGGAAAGTTTGGATAGCAAGGCTTGTTCAGAAGATGCACTTGCAACAGGTTCAGAATCAGAAGTAGCTGCTGATATATCTTCAAATCTTCTTGTTACTAGATCTCTTGCTTTCACTTGTTTTTCAATGTAGTTTGCCAGAAACGCAGCGCGCGTGGTATTTTTATGCTCCACGTAGTTGTCAATTTCACTCAATCTCAGGTACACTTTTGAATCCATCGCCAGTTATGAGATCGTGCAACCCGTGCCCTAAGAAAAAGTGGCTGTCTTATATAGCCCTTTTAATATTTGATCCAGAATCTGTAAAGGTATGGATTTCTTTGCCATTCAGGCTGTGGTGGCCAAAGACGCGTGCATAAACACATGTAATGAGGTACCACATATGCTGACATCGAGCACGGCATACCGTTACCCTCGATACACGGTCGAGGCAAAAGCGCTGAGCACAACAAACAAGGCGACAATGTAAGCCGGACCAACGACCGAGTACAAAGGCGACGTATAGCAGAGGGCATGAAGAGCGGATAAACTCACCTTGCTGATCCAGACAAAATATCCAACACGCACTGCCGATTAAAGACGAAGTTATAACAAATCCAATCTCTTTGTTCACATTCACTATAAAAACTGTAGTCTCCAGAGCAGACTATCTCACTTCCCCAGTGAACGGCTCGTATAGCGGAAGCCCTCGCCGTCATACCTTCGAACGTCACGCTTTCACTTGTAACCTTTGTACCTACTGTATTCTTTATAACTTTTGCTTTTGCAATTCAATAAATTCTGTAAAACCATCGTGACTTTACATCATCAACACCGCTTCAACTCATCCTAAACCGGAGGGCTCATTCACCTCCACAGACCTTTTTGCATAATTTGATCGATAAAAACAGATGAAACAGTTTTAAAAAATCTAAATTTAAGGTGTTTCAAAAATCTAACACCCAAAATCGGCGCGCCGATTGGCTTGACTCGGCGGCGGCGGCGTGGCCCAAGGGCGGCGCGGCGCAGCGGCGCCGGCGCGGCGCGCATGTCTAATTCTGCCGCAGCATGCATTAGACAAAATTCTTTTTTTTTTGATTCCTTAGAGTCTACGATACTCTTGAGTACTTTACATGTGGCTAGACCGCCTAGTCCACTTCTACAAGTGCATCAGTTCTATAACTTTGACACTTTTACAAACTACTTTTTGTAATAAACATCGTATGTTTTATAATTTTACATGAATTCGAAAGGGTAAAAAATTTTTAAGAAAAAACCCACTAGAATAATTTTTAATTTTTAATATTTTTTCAACTTATTCCATAAATCGTATATTCATAATCAGTAACAGCATGAATTTTGCCTAATATCACGTAAAATGTTTAATATCACATAATAATTAAAATTTATTTTATGTGATATTAAACATTTTACGTGATATTAGGCAAAATTCATGCTGTTACTGATTATGTATATACGATTTATGGAATAAGTTAAAAAAATATTAAAAATTATTTAGTCCCATATTCCATAAATCAAACTAATAATAACAGTTTTTCGATCGCACGCGCACCCATGCGAGGTGTATTTGTATTTCGCGGCACCTTGTAGAACCCATTTATCTTCACATATTATGTCATGATCCCTAAAATTGAAGAATCCCCTGCATGCTCACTTCAGTTGGCTGCCTTGATATGCGCGATTAGTTTTAATTTGCGCTATTTCCTCGTACTTGAACACGTTTAAAATTGTTTTTCAAATTTTTAACTTCCTCTTTCGACCAATTTTTTTTACTAAACTATGTTTTGTTATAATTTCATTTTCTTTGTAACAGAAATGTCGCGATCTTTATATTAGCATAATAAATATTTCAATTTACAATTTTTGGTGTGTTGCACAAACGCGTCGCAATTATTACTTGAATTTCGAATAAGCGGGGTTTCGCAATATTTCCAATTTTTTTTTGGGTCCCTTAAACTTGGAATTAACGTGGATTGACTGTACTAAAACAAAACTGTCTTAATATGTTGCAGGTGGCGATAAAGACAGATTCGCGAGGCTTGCTTGTGGTCCAGCAGATGATTGAGAGAGAAGAACAGAGACAGATGTTTGTAGAATATTACATTACGCCACTTATAGATGAAGATGATGATTGAACTGTACAGTTATCTAAATATTATAAGTTAAAATATCAATTAAATGAATCGTTCAAATAATGTGTTTGATTTAAAAAAGTATTGAATATAAAAATCTCCTGTTTCTTCATGTTGTGAACATTTAAGTATAATTCATACAGCCTCTAAATTTAAATTATACAGTTTTGTACTGAAATATCTCATTTTAAAATTTATTCATCAGGTTACGTATATTTTAAATACGGATATCTTATTAAAATAACACAAACTAAATTATATAATTGATTAATAAATTACCAAACCTTCGATGTTTTGAAAATGAAGAAAATTGCTCCACTTTGTGGGCCTTTTATGACTGAATGGCTCGTGAGATGTCTTTTTTATTCAATAATATTACAAAGTAAACGATTATCTTAAATTTATTATACATAATTATTTAAAAATCTGTTAGTTTGTTTACTTGCAATTTATGTTTTTTTTTATGTTTTATACCTTTGAATGTTTTTCACCAAAAAATGATGGGATTAAGGCACCAGCAAGTTTTATGCACAAAGCACGGATTTAAGTCACTGGAAGATGTTTTGATTCTTATAACAAAATTGGTCAATTTGATATCTGCACGCGGATTAAACAAACGAAAATTTTTAGAATTATTAAATGAAATAAACTCATTGTATAAGGGTTTACTTACGTACAACAATGTGCGATGGTTAGTTAAGTCGCAGAAAATTCCTTTAAAGATTCATTGGGTGTTTGGATGAAGTTAAGCTTTTTTTAATTAATGAGAATCTCATTGAAAAATATAACGAGTTACTAGACGTCGAATGGCTATCGAAATAATTTTTTTTTGCTTATTTGTGCTAACATTTAATTGAATTAAATACTCAACTGCAAAGTATTAACAAAACAATTATTGTTATGTTTCATTTAATTAAAGTATTTCAAGCTAAATTACAAATTTTCAATCGTGAAGTTGTACCTATCACCTTCAAATATCCAAATAAAAAAAAATTGCAGAAGATAAACCAGATCAAATCAAATTAACACAAAATTTTTCTGTTATTCAATCGATAATCAACGAGTTTTCTTCAAAATTCAAAGAATTCAGGAGATTTGAAAAGACATCAATATTTATTTTATATCTAGACGCACTATCAGCAGATGATTTTTAATTGGCTAAATTTGAAAGACATTGAAATGCAATTTTTTCGAATTCAGGATACAAAAATTTGTTGATTTGAGAAATGATTTGAAAATAATTGAAAGCGATTGATTAACAAACATAATTAATAAATATGCAGAAGAAGAAATAATGAGACATTGGAACGCCATTCCAGAAATCTTTAGCGATTTAAAAAAACTAGCGAGAGCAATGTTATCAATTTTCTCTTCTACATTGCTCGGGAGTCATTATTTTCAGAAATGAAGTTCATAAATTGTAATTCTAGAAAGAGGTTGACTGCTGAATTAGTAAAAATATAAATATATTTGTCGTGTGTATTAATAAAAATGACGATATATGAACCAGATATTAAGAATTTCTCTTCGAATGTACAACAGAAAAAATCTCATTGATAAATAACTAATGTGTATTTTTATTGATTACGACTTTATTTTTAAGAAACTATATTGTAATTTTTAAGCTTGTAAATAAAATTCAGAATTTTTAAATATTTTGTTAAATTTTTTTACTGCTTGGGCACGCCACACAATCGAGAAGTAATATTTAAGGATTTTTGGCACGCGGACTCAAAAAGGTTCACCACACCTGCCATATATCATTATCGATTTGTAGTCATTATTTAAAATAAAACCTTGAAATACACACATAATGTTTGAATAAAAGATGAAAACGATTGTATTTTACCTATTTGTTTAATGATAAGATAACCACGAAAATAAGCAATGATTTGAACAATTTAAAATAGTGAATTGGCAAAATTTAAGTCCCCAATCATCCAAAAGAAACAGTGATAACAGAAAAATATATAAGATAACGCATAGTACTAGAAATATATCAGTCTTATTAATAAACATCTTGCAACTTAATGTGTTATATAATCAGCAGTTTTTTCCAAAATAAATCAAAATGACTGGTAAAGTGGCAATTGTTACCGGTGCAAATAAAGGAATCGGATTCGGAATTGTAAAAGGACTCTGTGAAAGATTCCAAGGAGACGTTTACTTAACGTCTAGAGATGTCGCAAGGGGGGAAGGCGCTGTCGAAGAACTAAATAAGTTAGGTCTTAAACCTCTTTTCCACCAATTGGATGTGACAGATATTGAAAGCGTCAGGCGTTTCGGAGATTACATAAAAGAAAAGCATGGAGGAATAGATGTACTTGTCAACAACGCAGCTATAGCTTTCAACGTTGAAGCAAAAGAACCTTTTGACATCCAAGCTGAAAAAACTACATTCGTCAATTATTTCAGTTTAGTTTCATTGTGCAATATTCTTTTCCCTCTTCTCAGGAACAAGGCGAGGGTCGTGAATTTGTCAAGCTCCGCAGGTCACCTTTGCCGCATTCCCGGGCAGCCTTTGAGGGAGAAATTTGCCAAAAGTGACTTGACAGAACCTGAATTGTCAGAATTGGTGAAACAATTTGTGGAGACGGCTAAGAATGGCACCAGCAAGGACGAGGGATGGGGTGAGAACACTTACGTTGTGTCCAAGGTGGCCGTGAGTGCTCTCATGTTCATTCAACACAGGCAGCATGGAAACGGACCCCGAGATATATCCGTCAACTGTGTGCATCCGGGATATGTGGATACAGATATGTCGTCGCATAAAGGGACGTTCACCGTAGAGCAGGGAGCGGCAGCCGCTCTGTACCTGGCACTGGATGCTCCGGGGGATTTGAAAGGAGCCTTCGTATGGCATGACAAAACAATTGTTGATTGGTTTGCAAAAACCCAAGCTTGGGTTTAGGTTGCTATTTGTTTTAAATAACTTACCATCATTCTGTTTCCTCACAGACAGAGTACAGTAAAACCTCGTTAATTCGAACCACGATAATTCGAAATTAGCCATAATTCGAAATTTTTAAAACCCACAAATCCCAAAATGCTAATTTCAAGTAGATTAACCCCGATAATTAGAAAACCCCGATAATTCGTAATTCAAATTAATTTTTAGCCCCTTGCCCCATAAATCAATACGTTTTAGTTCACATAATTCGATTTTTTTTTAAATTTGAGAACAACAGATATGTCGATTTCAGATACTTTAGTAATAGAAATGTGGCAGTCTTTGTATTAGCCTAATAAATATTGCGTTTTCGAAATGATTTCTTGAAATGTGCAAAAACGCAGACGTTTTCCACAAAATTAATGGTTTTGTTCATGAGTTTTACGATTTTTGGCGAATTTCGCAATCGCATTGCGATTTTTGATTTTTCGGAATAATTTTTAGTCCTTTGCAACATAAATCAATACATTTTAGTTCACAAAAGTCGATTTTTTTTTTTAATTTGACGAAATTAAAAAAATATTTCGATTTTTTTTCGCAAGTAAGAACAACAAATAAATCAATATCAGTTACTTTAATTAAATGTCGCGGTCTTCGTATTAGCATAGTAAATATTGAGTTTTCAAAATGGTTTCTTGAAATATGCAAAAATACAGACGTTTTTCACTAAATGAATGACTTTTTTCACAAAGTTTACGAATTTTGGCGAATTTCGCAATTGTATTGCGATTTTAAATTTTTTTTGTGCCTTGAATTTGGAATTAACGGGGTTCCGCGTAATTCGAAATGTTTTTTTGGGTCCATTGAATTTCGAATTATCGAGGTTTTACTGTATAGCACACTTTTCTGTCCTGGCATACCATTCTTGCCTCATGCACTTTCATATATTTTCTCATGTACGCGCTTTGGTTGAATGTACCTGACACAATAAAAACATTATTAACCATATGTGATATTTATAATTTTTGTTCATTATTTATCGCTTACAAATTGAAGATGTGATTGAAGGGACACATTCACAGTATGTTACCTTTTCATTTGCAATACATATTACCCAGTGCAAGATGAATTCAGTTCAGGGCCTCTAGCAAATGTTCTCAGGAGGCCCTTTATTTTATTTACGATATAAGATAAAACACTAGTCAAGTCAATTGCTATGAGTAAATCACATTCAATGCTCATTAAGGGGTTACATAAATTTCCAGGGTTAAAAAAGCCAATTTTTTGTTTAACATAATAAAATACATAATTATTTTATTCGAATTTTTAAGAATATAAAGAGCAAAACAATATAACAAAACAATATTTAAAAAATTTTTTTTTCATTAAAATTTTTTAAAAATGCAGTCGTTAAGACCTGGTTTTTGGAGACCGTATAGAAAAAATATCCTTGTGGCGGTCAGGATAACTCATGATAGCTTTTTCTGAAATCATAAAAAACAAATATTTTCTGTTACAAGGTGAGTATAGCACGTGGTTGAATGAAGGATCTTAAGGAAATTAAAATTTGAATTTTGGTAGAGTTGCATAAAAAAAGTACAATTTTTGGCAAAATCTACCTAGCCTTGTAAAATAAGTTGTAATCAAAGAAAAAAAATCTTCATTCAATCACTAGACAATCCTATACAGAACTGTGCAAAATTTCAATAAGATTGGTTGATTAGTTTTTAAGAAATTGTGTCCACCGACTACAAACATTCAAAGGTTTGAGAGAAAAGTGATTAAAGTTTTAAGTAGGAATAAAATGGAGAACTTACATAGAATCATCGATTCCTGCCACACAAAGCAAAGATCCTGCTGCAGCTGCAATGTCCAGGGCATCCTTTTGATCTTGCCTCTCAATAAAGATAGACAAACAATAGCTAAGCAGTTGCCTCGATATACCTGTGACTCTCCAAAGAGAGGATGTCTAATGAGAGTAATTTCCAATAATCTCTCCTAGAGTATTACTCCGATTGATTTGAAACTTTTGGAAAATATTCTTGACATGTAATATTAGATAAAAAAATAAAATGGATTTTTTGAAATTTCCAAACCCATGTATGGTTCTTCTCTTAAATTGAGGTTATTTAGATAATCTTATGCCATTATGCTCCTTAACTCAATTTGATATGCTTTAATCTTGAAAAATAACATTCTTTGCTGGAGTTAATTTCCACATTTGGGAAACACTTGAAAATTTTCCATTTTAAGTCTATAAAGCTGTAGATTCAGAGCCGCATGTCAATAGCAACAGCTACATCTCTTTTAAATAATTCCGCGATTTGCCCAAGCTTGCAGCCTCGGCTTTCTTCCAAACCATATTGGCAAGCACTGATTATATTTGGATTTATTCAAGATCCCTTCTACTGTAAGAAGTTTTAATTAATTGCCAAAGTACCTACTACAAAAATACCAATCACCCAATAGTACGCTTCCATGCATTAAGCTAAGGCAGACTATATCGACGTGCATTTGAAATGTTTTCTATCTGTTACTTTGCAGGAGAGAGCTAAGATTGTATTTTTTAATAATCAACCTTTTTATCTGAAATTCTAAACTAGTATTGCATATTTTAAGGCTTAAGAATTTCAGATAAAAAGGTTTATTATTAAAAATATTAGATCTAAACCCTCTTCTGAAAAGTAACAGATTTGCAGATAAAGTACTTCACATATAGAACGTCAATACTATCAACTATGACAATAAACAGCTGACTTTAAAACTTTTGTTTAGGCGTTTGAGTTTCTATAACGCCACCAGGCATGGTAGAGCCACTAAAATAGTCTGATAAATTTAATTTGATTGATTAATTTAAATTTTGATTTTTACTGCTGGGCCCATAGCATTTGGTACATCTCCTGTATGGCTAATCCTGCACTGATATTACATTTTATCATTGTGCAATTTAAACTGACCAGAAAATAATTTGTAAATCTTACAAAAATTTTGTTTGTTACATGCAAGTATATTTTTCGATGTCTCTTATTGCTTCAGTCTGCTGCAGACTAAAATAATAAATAATTCCAAGCATACCAATCCTTACCATACAATTTAAAAATTTCAATGGTCTAACTAAGTATGTATAATAAATATGATAATACATAAACATATGTTATTTTATATGCGTGCATATATAAAATCTTGATAAAGTTTGATATTTTTAAATATCTTCACCACTATGTTGTATAACAGCGATGGCGAACCTTTTTCACAAGTTGCTCAAAGAAATACGCCCAATACAAAAAAATCTTTGAGTATCATATAAATAAAATTAAAATGTTATCATTTCGAAATGTCATCTTACATTTCAGGTGTGTGCCTCGGCACTTTAATTACAAATAATACAGAATGGATTAATATTTTACTGTGAAACTGCAGTTTTTGAAAATAATTCCATGAAATTTAAAACAGATTAGACAAATCAATTAGAAAGGCGTACAGAAAATTAAAAAAAATATATTGATGGATTTTTCATTAAAGTTGTAAAGATTATTCATGATGATCATTAAGTTGGGAGAAAAAAATGAACTGTTATTATCGATATATAGAGGCCTCAAGTTATGAGCATGATCGAGCCATCTATATATCAATACTGAGAAAAAGGAAGAAGAATAAGTACTATCATACTTGAACAAACAAATAATAAAAATTCAAACTGGCTGTCAATTCCTGGATTGTTTACGTTACGTTTACACATTGGCTCTAACAATTCTTATCTTCTGTGGCAAACCAGCAAACCAGATTATAATAAGTTTACTTTGTATATTTTGAAAGTGACGTGTTTACAAAGATGAATAATAAGCAGACTGGAATATTATTGTTTACCAAAATTTACCAACATTATTAAAAGTAGGAATTTACTTTAGAAATGGATCAGAACAACCCTTTCTATTAAATCTTTCTGTTATCTTTTTTCTTTCACAATTATTTTCACGTGTACAGGGTGTAAAGGAGCTAGTCCACAATACTTTATAGATAGATCCTTGCCTAAATTATGAGTCAATAATGTTCAAGAAAAAATGTCCTAATTATCAATAGTTATAGAGATAAACTACTTCAAAGTATGCATTTTTTTCAATATTTCTGACTAATCTTTTGTAAAACTAGTACAGTAAAACATTTGTAGACTATCATTTAATGAACTAATATAAAATATAAAAATAAATCAAATAAAATAATTAAAATCTTGCATAAATTTGAAAAAAATTTTTTTTATCATTTTATTTGACCTGTATTAAAGCAACTGAATTTTTAATATTCAATATAATTTACTTTAATGATGGTCCAACATTTAACAGAAGATAGTCAGAAATATTGAAAAAAAATGCAAACCTTGAAGTCGATAATTTCCACAAAAATATAGTAGTATATTTCGACAATTGTTGCTTATACATTTTCGACTTCTAATGTAGTTACAGTAACAGTAGTACAGTAAAACCGTATTAATTCGAGCCCTGGTAATTCGAAATTCGCCAAAATTCAACATTTTTCAAACCCACTGATCCCAAAATAATAATTTCATAGAAAATTAACCCCGATAATTCGAAAACCTGGTAAAAATTCATAATGCTAAATAATTTTTAGCCCTTTGCGCCATTTTAGTTAACGTGATTGAAAAAAAAACATTTAAATTTTTTTGAAAGTGGGAAAAAGAAATATCACTATCGGGTAGATTCGAAATAAAAATGTCACCATCTTTGTATAAGCCTAATAAATATTGCGTTTTCAAAATGATTTCTTGAAATATGTAAAAATACTGACGTTTTTCACAAAATTAATGGCTTTTTTCATGATTGTGGGCAATTTTTTTTTGTGCTTTGAAATTCGTATTAGAAATGTTTTTTGTGTCTCTTGAATTTCTAATTAACGAGGTTCTATTGTATCTACAAAGTATTGTGGACTAGCTATGTTATACACTGTGTATGTACTAAAGTAATCCAGAAAGGTGATTAACAAAATTCATTACAAAAATTTAATGTGTACGTGAATAGGCAATAATTTTATTGGGCCTTTGCAATCTGCTGTGTTTTAGGTGCTGTATGTTCATACGTGACTACTACTGGTGTATTTCAAAATGATAAAACAATGAAGAAAGCTTTAATTGTTGTTTTATGTCCCTTATGCAAGGTCCCATGAAAAATTATGATAAAGCAAACAATAACATAAAACAATGACAAAGATGAAATTTGTCAAGTACAAATGACACATTTCTACAACAAATTACATTGTTGATATTTGCTTACTAAAAGGATATTAAAATTTATAATAAAAAATAACACTAAATAACTGTTCTTTTAATACGCAGTCATACAACTGATAAATTTTTTTTTTATAAAATGTATTCTCACTGCAACAAAAGTAAACATTGAAACTGAAAACAAAAGCAGTAATAATATTATTTTAGAAACCAAGTTTTGATTTATATTTCTATATTATTGCTGGTAGACCTCTTTCCATTTAAGAAAGACAGTCGAATTAGTATGTGTAAGACGTGCGTACTACGCACATTGTTTCGTTATGTTTAATACCAACACAACGAAACAATATGCGTCGTACGCACCGCCTACATACACTCATTTTTTGATTTTCTTTCTTAAATGAAAAGAGGTATACCTGAGGTGGATAGCATTCTCTCGGTATCAACACCTACTCAACCAACAACACTATATACACTACCACAATGAATTGGAGGTTTCTGGTGGCTGCTGCTTCACTCACTGTTGCTTCATTTTCACATGGACATAATTTGCCCAGTGACGAAAATTCAGTTTAAGATATTTTTCATATATTTTTAAGAAATTAAAAATAACATTGCTTTCTTCTCACTATAATACATTAACTAAAAAAGTTTTAATTATAACGTTTTCGACGCTTACTGCGTCATCTTCAGTAATAAACTAAACTAAATCTTAAGACTAATGACTACTTGTCGGGTCTGGTGTGGGAGTGGAGTGGTGGGAAGGGGTAGGTTTGCGGGGCAGGGCTAATTGGATAAGAGGGGGATGTAATATAGGGTGTTTGAATGTTGAGTGTATTACTATTGTTAAAATTGATTTCTAAATTTTCTAGAATTTCTAGTTTTCTTCCTTTTCTGCATAGGTAAAATAACAATGTTGTTATTTTTAGTTTCTTAAAAATATATTACAATCAACTTGCACAAAGTTTGTCACGATAATTTCATAACATTATATATATTTTTCATATTTATACAAAGTATTGGCTCTCGCCTAATATTCACTTAAACATTTTTTAATGTTTCAAAACGTTATAATTAATAACCTATCCACAAATACTCATATCTGAAATTTAATCTTTTTTTCAGGCATTAGGGTAAAGAAATTGAAGAAGAAAACGTTTTAATGATTTGAAGATTTGAATGATGATCTTGATAATCCTTAAAAACTATAACACATTTAACATGTTAGGTTGAGGTTAAAAAGTGAAAAAAGATATTTTTAATACAAGAAAATTGATGTAATTATAAAAAATATTTACTGATAATTTAGTAACGGAATTTAACAAAGGTAATGAATGCATGCTCTAGTTAGAGTGTATTTTTTTTTTCATAAACATGTTAGAATGAATTATTTTCTACTTTTTCATAAACCTCAAATTTATCATTTAACAGATATCTGTGATAAAGTTTGGTATAAATATAAGTTTCTTGTGGTTCGTACACACACACAGTAATTAGCTCCAAACCATAAGTTATCTCACAACACTCAATATGACCAAAGTGGCCGTTGTTACCGGAGCGAACAAAGGAATTGGTTTTGAAATTGTAAAAGGATTGTGCCAAAGATTTCAAGGCGATGTCTATCTAACATCGAGAGATGTCGGCAGAGGAATGAAAGCTGTGGAGAAACTTAATGAAACGGGACTAAATCCTCTCTACCATCAATTAGATATTACTGATCCAGAAAGCGTTGAGCGCTTCAGGGATCACATCAAAGAGAAGCACGATGGCATAGACATTTTGGTAAATAATGCCGCAATTGCTTTCAAAAGGAATTCATCTGAAAGTTTTGGATATCAAGCCGAGAAAACTGTCTTTGTCAATTATATCTCATTGGCTTCAACATGCAATATACTGTTCCCACTTCTCAAAGCCAAAGCGCGAGTTGTTAACTTGACGAGCTTGGCAGGACACTTGTCTGTTATCCCTGGTTTGGAAATTCGCAATAGATTCGCCAGCAACACTCTGACAGAGCCCCAGCTCTCAGAGCTGGTTAAGGAATTTGTAGAGGCCGCTAAAGATGGCACCCACGTGGCAAAGGGATGGGGAAGCAATTCGTATGCTGTTTCCAAAGTTGCAGTCAGCGCTTTGACATTTATTCAAAATAGGGAATATGGTCCCAAAGGAGTTTCAGTGAATTGTGTTCATCCTGGATACGTTGATACCGACATGACAAGTCACAAGGGAATACTGACACCGCAGCAGGGAGCCGTTGCACCTTTGTACTTGGCTCTCGACGCTCCGGAAAATGTGAAGGGAGTCTACATGTGGGAAGACAAAACCATTGTAGACTGGTTTGGAAAAATGCCCTCATTTTAAATTATCCTTTAAAATTTTACTGACTAATATTTGATAAAAACACAATTGATAATTAACTTACCATATTGCTCTAAATATGTATAATCTTGAATATAATGCAACCCTTCAAATTTTTTCAGATATTTTAGGTAAATAAAAAAAATCAAATGTAATTGCAGTAAAACCTCATTAATTCGAAATTCAATGGAACAAAAATAATTATTTTGAATTTCAAGAGATAAAAAATAATTGTATTGTGTGAACCAATTGTTTCAATTGCATTAATGGATCGGAATTCGCAAAAATCGTGAAAAAGGGCGCGAATTTCATTAAAAATTAACTTATTTCCGCGTATTACAAGAAAACATCATAATATTATGAGTAATTTATGCAAATTGACAATTGGCAGCGCGCAACAGCGAGGACAAAGAGGGTTTACACGGGTGGTCATCAACAAAAAACTGCACATTGTCAAGTTTTTTCGCTTAATTCTAATTAAATAACCTACTGATTTATAGTGCAAGGGTGTAAAAATTATTTTTAATTACCGATTATGGGTTTTTTTAAACCAACAGGGTTGAAATTGACATTTTGATCCTTGTTTGAAAAATGACAAATTTCAAATTAATGGAGTTTTACTATAAATATAAATTTAATTAGATAGAGAATTATACTTATGTTTTAAGGTTTTTTATTGATCGATTTTAATGTTTGTTCGATCATGAAGTAGTTCAAAAAATGCTGCATTTCAAATAACACTGATGGAACCGAAGGTGAGGTACGATTGAATGATGGCAATCACTGATCTGATTTGATCAAAAATCTCTTCAAGCAGTTAAGACAAAGATGAGATTTTGCAAAATCGGTTTTATTGCCATCATCCAACTGTAAGTCGCCTTCAGTTCCGTCAGTGCTATTTAAATTGCAGCATTTTTGAACTGCTTCACATCAGTCTTTTATTTCAACAGAATCAATACCTGAATTCTTTTTAATGAGATGTTTATTTTTTCTGCAAAACCAGGTACAAAATATTTCAGTTAGTATTTCATATATTGTCAACAGAATGTCTTCTGATTTCACAAATATTTACACTATCAAAAATCTTTACCGTTCACTTGTCCTTCCTATTTTAGAATATGCCTCTGTGATTTGGTCTCCCTTCTATATAAACCAAATAAGTCACATTGAATCCGTACAACATTGTTTCTTAAGAAAAGTTGCATGGATGATGGGCTTGGATAGAGGAGACTACTCGTACAGTGAAATTGAGTCAATGTTAAAAATTTAAAACCTCCAAAAACATAGAGAAGACACTGACTTAATCACCATATACAAAATATTAAATGGCCACACTGATGTGCCTTCGTTACTGGGCCAAATAAAATTCAATATCCCTTTCCGTAATAATGAACTGTTGTTCCATAGCAACCATAAAACCAATTATGGATTCCATGCTCTCATGTCACGGTTATGTCGTCTTGCAAATTAAAGACAGGATCTGACCTTCTTCGGTGTAGGTCTGTCCAGATTCAAACAATCACTGATTAGATAGTCTAGATCTTGTCACCATCTTGTTAGTACTTTTCATTTGTCCTTGCCTTTCTTTTAAATTGCTATAACTTTTGTACTTGTGTATTTTATGCTGTTCATGTTATGTAATATATTTTATTGAACTATGTCCGATAATTTCAATAAATAAATAAATATACTTATTAAAATGTCTGGTTTTTCACTATGTATCATTATTTTAATATCTATCTCAGCATAGAATCTAGTACATATCTGGTCGGTAATCACTAGTTTCGTGGTGATAATGAGCGTTCTCGGTTCGAATCCCCATTCCCAGTTTGATTCTCCTTGTCGGCACATAAAGCATTTGCAATATTCAAGAGTATGTAATTTATTATACACCCTATACTACTGGATGTCACTGATGTTTTCAAGCAATGAGTAAAATATAAATATGCATGTACTTTTTATAAATAAACTTAATTTTTTTTGGTATAATATGTTTTTTGATTGTATTTTTATGTTGAATAATTTGTTTTGTTCATCCCTATTCAGAATGAACAAAAACGATTAATGTCTACACTTATTGACAAATTTGCTCAACAACCTAGTCATCAAAACTTTGTCATTAAGTGAGGAATACCTGTACCCTCCTTTGCAATGTTTTTTATAATTATTTATTGCTCATCAGATTTGAAAAACGTTTAAGGATATATTCTTTTTTTTTTCAGTTTATTTAGTTCCATACATATGTCGTATGGGCTAATACATAATTTACATTAAAACTCATTGTATTACATATCTACAGTTATTTAAAGTTATAACAATACAAAGATAAAGGTATTAAATAAAAACACAACATGAGGAAAAATAAATTTTATTTGCTTTTGGTAATAATTTATGAAGAAGTCCAAATCATTAACAATCTGCGTACACACAGCTATCTAATTTACTGTCTTTAGTTACTAGAGATTTTAATCAATAGTCAAGAGTCAAAATCACAAACCGCAAATCGGTAAAGGTGCGTCGTTGTTTATCATATGACTGAGGTGTTCTGCAATTTTACATTGACGGCATTTATACACAGTGCCTAGATTAGGGTTGTACTGATTACTGATACAACTGGTGATGATCAGAATCAATGCAGGCAAATATTTGTCTCGTCCAGAATACGATACAACCAATGTGTTAATGAAGTGAAGGAGAATGCAGCCTGAGTTGTGAAAATGTTGGTACTGAATTAATGTGATAAATACGTAGAAAATGAAAAAAATAGTAAACAATGAAATACAGCAAAGGCCGGTTACTGTGTTCAACAGTCGAGTTGTTGAGTATCAAAACCTACCCAACCACCATTTTTTTTTAGTTTTGAATTTCAATACGTACTCTAAGCATATTCCTATATTTCCCATATTAGTTAACTATCATAACAAGTATCAATCTGAAGTTATTGAGTTTCAAAACATACCTATATCCAAATTCACTAGGATAAAATATGAATATCTTCATTCAAAAACATTTTACATTCTTAAATTACTGAGAACTTTATTTCACTACACCCCTGATAATGCAATGAATATATTTATTTCCTTGAACTTAAAAATCAACCTAAATCCTTATGTACTTAAGTGCGAAATATATAAATTACATTTGTGTTATTTTATAGGAATGTTTTATTTTTAATTCCTTATTCCGTTACTTTTTATTTCATCTTATTCAAGTTATAAAAAAGATGTAAAAAAGTTTTTTTTTTGATTTACCAAAAAAAATACTTTTTGGTGTTAGGTAGGTTTTGATATTCAACTAGGTACTCAGTTACTAGAATTAATTTTGATGAAATCAATAACATTTAATTTGTTATTATGATTTCTCAGAACATAGGTCAGTGATAATTAAAACAAATTAGAAGAATCATCTTTACAGATACACAGAAAAATAAATAGACAGCTTCAATAGTGACACTAGACAATGTCGTCAGATTAGTGATGGGTCCGCTCTATATTACTTACTTATATTGTACTTTGTTGTATTGAAGTGACTTTTTGAAATCATCCCTCACCCCCCTCCTGTCAGAAATAATTGATGTGGATAAAATGGCCGACTATCTGTGGTGGTTGAATGAAGAAAAGTTTGGAAACTGAAACAACCCCCCCCCACATGATTTGAAAATTTTGGGAACGAATGATGAAATCTTCAGAAACTGAAACCCCACCCCCCTCATGTTTTGAAAATTTTGGGACTGAATGTTTTGTAGTAGTATAGTGAAGTAGTGCTTCATGTAGCTCATTGTAGACAATAATTTTTAGCTACATGCACAATTTTGTAGTATTACAATCAGCTCACTTCATGTAGTTCATTAAAGTAGATGAAGTGCATAATGTTTCGGTACTTACTACAAACGAAGTATACACTCTGTAGTCTTAAAATTGGTGAATGTGTTGTAGTCTTCATTCTGAAATGAAATCATCTTTGTGGTATAAAAAAACATCACCGATTATATTTTAAATCAACAATCAAAACAGAAGTTTTTCTGCCGTCAAAATCGTATAGGATAGTTGTAGATGACGCCGTGATGAGATGATGAAGGATAAAAAAAATTACTAGGGTCAATGTTACTCGAACCAAATTTACTTCTGCTGGCGCAACGGAGCCTAACAGGTATTTATTAACAAAAATACACGCAATTATGTTGCATTTATTTGAAATATATGTGTGTGTGGAAGTGTATCATATATATTTATGTGTGTGAGTGTTTATGTTTATATGACGTTTTTTGTTTTATTTTTTATGTGTTATTATATTTATGTGTTATGAGTGCGATGTTGCGTTGTGTGCCGTGCCGTGCAACAAAATATACCACACAGAAGAAGATTATTAGGTAAGCATCAAATAAAAATAGTAGTGTTGTCTCTAATAAACAAATAAAAATAAATGATTATTTTTCGTATAATGTAGCGCTGGCAACATTATTGGAATTGAAATTTTTTTTTATATACTTAAACGATATAAAAAAATTCATTGCATTACGACAAATACGATAAAATAATATGAATGTGTGTTTTTTTTAAACATGTTTGCATGGTTTTTTCGTAAAAAAAAATCACAAAAAATTCACAAAATCTCTGGCCTTAGGTGATTTATATTTCTGTTTTTTTGGCCCTAGACAGGTTAAATTGACAGATCTTTTATCTAAGCATTTATCTATTTTTCGCTATATATTGAGCTTAATTTTGAATATGTGGTCATATTCAAAGGTGGAGTCAAGCACAACCTTCTCATCACCCAATTTGAAGACCAAGGTTATCGGCTGTTGTAATCAGGATATTCATAAATAACGTGTATTTTTGATGTTTTGGCATGATATAGAAAATTATAATACCTACCTTACCCTACCCTTTTTGGTACCTATTTTTTTAAGTAATTCCCGGTGAAATACAGCCAGTAATTGCCCCTTGAATTTTAGAATGCAGACGTTTATCGCTGCTTTCATTCCTTTAAAATTGTATGTTTAACCTGTTCTAGGCCAGCGTCATGCATACAAGACAGACGTCCTGAATGCACGACTTGGACATGAAACGGGTTAATGTTGTCCTCTATCACCAGGCGTATTTTTTTACATCACAATTTGGCACACTTTTTTCAGAGTCAAACAGTTTAAAATTGTTTGTCGATGTTCGAGAACTTAAAATATTGTACTATATTTAAAATCAAATTAATGGCTTCCATGGAATTTACCTAAATAAAAGTAGTAATAAATTTTACCTTTGTATAGTTCGTAGTTTTGTAATTGGCAAAAATTAGAATCAAAATCTCCAAGGAACGATGACCGTTGCTTACTATAATATTATTGTGAGATTAAAAAGACTTGTGGTTTGGTTCGAAAAGATAAGAAAAAGAAAAAATGAAATGCCAAGTTTATAAAAGTTGTAGGAAAGCATACAAGGACACGTCTATCCACGAGGGACACGAAATCCGTGAGGACACATCTATCCTCTCCCGCCATCTCGGCACAATGGTGCAAGTGGAATTTTTCAAGAATCAACATTGATGAAAAAAAACTATAGGCTTAATGAAACAAATGATGAAAAGTAAAAATATATTTATATCATGTACAAAAAAATTTCCACTCAACAATAAAAAAAAACAAGACGAGATAATTATGACAATTAATAGTATGTACCTATATGAAAAATTTAAGAACTCAAACTACCCCGTTACAATGCCAGGTATAAATATTTTGTACTTCAATTAATTTCATTATTATTACAGATCATAACTCTCACTGCCAATAATGGAGCGGGTTCACTCTTAGCTCAATTATTAAAAAATAGCATTTGTAAACATGGATTGAAATATATATTATTTAACTGAATAATAAATTAGATTAAAATATCTACATAAATGAAAGACTATACAGGCGTACCTCACCTTGCTTTAAGGCGTTTTGAAAATTTGTTTTGCATCACTTTTACAGCTCAGTGTTGACACTAACTCAATTCTGATGTCTTCTATATTATGTTTCTATGCTTTGAATGCCCCGGGAAATGAAAATAGACTGATTCGCTTTAACTGCAATGGTCTGGAACGTAACCCATTGTGTAAGAGAGGTATGCCTATAAAACATGGTGACCATAGATGCTTAAGCACGTTTTAGAAAAATAACAATCTGTGTGCGTAGTGTACTGAAATTCCATCCAAAAATGATATTCTCTTAGAAATCCCATGCCATCAAAAAATTACGTATACATAACTAATTCATTTTCATACCGACAATCCGTACATATACTGTTAGATCTTAAATCATCCAATTTACTCTATATTTTCAGAAAATTTTGAAAAAAATTCAAATTTTCATTTCAAACAATGCATGTATTAAAAGAAAATAAACTTTTTTTTAACATTAGCCGAAAATATAGAGTAATCAGATGGTTTAAGATACTAAAGGTCGATTGTTTCAGATTAAAGTAAAAATTTGTTTAAAGCATAGATTTTTGCATTCTTCACCAATCAAACGATCCGTTTCTGTAAAAATCTATGCTTTAAACGAACTTTTATTTTATTCCAACTAGAAACAACCAGGCTTCAAACGAAAATAGAATTTTTGCTGATTCGACAGTATACGTAGGGGATCTTCGATACATTTGCCGAAATTTATTTAGAGTACGGAATTTTTTTATCATCAAGATAGGATCATTTGAAAAATTTCGATCTGATTATCTTACTCACAAAAAGTTTAGCGTTGCACGAAGTGACAAAACCGGAATACGATGGACTTAATGTCTGATGAAAAAAAGTATTTGATTCTGAACACTAGAGTGTTTCAGTGAAAGATTTGTACACCACATACACAGCAAGAACTTGGGAATTAGCTCTATTTCTATAGTAAATACATGATAAATTGGTTTTGTAGTTGAGAAATACATTTTCTGTATTTGATAATGAGAAAATAAATAAACTTACTGAACCAGCCACTAACCATAGTCTTTTACACTGCAATTTGTTGACATTTCTGATGGCCAGCGTATATGAGCATTAAATGCACGAATCGGTGAATTTTCAGGAAGCTAACGAGTGATTGATACACCAATACTGTACAAGGTTGATAATTCTGACCAAGTCATATGGTTTTTCACCACAATTTCAACAATGTCATATTTTGGATTTTCTAAATATGCCGAGAGATGATTTTTTTGATTTATCAATCAATGACAATCTGCACTATTTGATGGTGGAAGTCCAGCTATTTAAAACGTGATATTTACAAAACAAACCAAGAATATCTAACAGTTAACAATTTATTGACGACATTACAAAATTTAGACAGTTTCAGGATTCCATGAAAAGAACCATGGAATGTATATATTTTTAATGTCACAAAAAACATTAAAATTGCCATAGATCAGGCAATTCAGTCGAGCTTCTCTTAATATTTTTGGCCTTCGACTGGCACCGATTTAATGACCATATTACCGAAGTAAAAAATGTAAAAAAAAAATTTTTAAGAAAAAATAACTCCAGAACAAATTCACTTATAAGGTTCATTTTCATCACAGCAATATCTATATAAAAGGCTTTTCGTTGGTTGGAGGGGTCAGGAAGTGTTTGTAAGAAATGTATAAATAAAAAAAATTTATTCACAAAAAAATACAATAATCTTTCGTATCAATATTGTTAAAATGTTTCCATGTTGAATTTTTGATAACCGAGTCATTTCAGAGGAAATCCTGCGACTAAACTAAGACTTTTCATAAATCAAAGCTTCTTAATGTCGATCGTGTGCCTGCTCGTATGGAGACGATTGAGATTACAAAATGAATTGCTTGGAAAATGAAACAGAATCACATCTCATCGCAGGACGTTGCGGTACGGCCTCTATGAAATTATTTTTTACACTCCGCACTCGGATAATCATGCATCACTACATGTATCGAAGTGTGAATTGTCATTAAAAAAAAAATTAAAAAAACAATTTTGCAAAATTGTTTTCCACAAGTCCCAAAAACTAAAAATGAATTGTATCAATGTTGTGTTAAAAAAAAATAGTGTCCAATTCCAGAACTCGCTGTCGATAAAAATAATAACAAACAACAACAATGCTTCAACTCTGAAAAATTTAAAGTTATTAGCATTTATTTTACTCACATAGGAGGCGGTGATCGGCAAAGCTGAGTCGCCTGCCGGGTACGAGCCATAATGACAAAGGTAAATTTAAAATATTTAGTTGACTGTGAGTGAGTTGGAGAAATGAGCAAGTAAGAGACTTATGACTATGATAATTCACTTTTGGGATTTAAACTGTTTATCCACCATTGTTTATTTTAATTGCACAACACTGCACCACTGTACCGTTGCTGTACCTGGAAAAAAATATTTATCATTAGTTTTAAATCTTTGCTTCGGATGTGCGGGTTGGGTCAATAGTGGAACAATCTATTTGATGGAGCCATTAATGGACGCTTGACAACCTACATTACCCGCTGCTAGGAAGTTATGTAATATCAAACCATTGATAACAGTAAGCGATGTAATTCAAACAAACTCTTATGAACTTTATGATGGCTCATTTTTTGGATACAATAGAACCTCGTTAATTTGAAATTCAAGGGGCCCAAAAAAACATTTCGAATCAAGGTGCAAAAAGAAAAACAGCTCTATTACTAAAGTACCCAATATTGACTTGATTGAGTTCTCACTTGCGAAAAAAAAATTGAAATATTTTTTTCTATTTCAGCAAATTTCAAAAAAATTTCGAAGTGAACTAAAATGTATTGATTTATGGTACAAAAGGCTAAACATTACTTCGATTTACGAATTACCGTAATTACATTTTTTTTGGTGTGAATTCTATTTGTCATTTCTATGGTGAATATAAATGCCATCTGTCATATCCAATGGTCATATCATAATGATTATTTACGATGACATTGCCATCGATGATATCATAAAATGTTTGATTTACTTTTGTGAAAATAAATGTATACAGTAAAACCTCGTTATTGCGAAATCCAAGGGACCAAAAAATATAAATTCCGTTATAACGTATTCCCACATATAACGATTTTTTTTCCTAATATGTATATTGTGCACCATAGCAAAAAAAAAACGCAGCCTCAAAAGAGATCGCAAATGGTTTTGAATAAGTCCCCATTGTCGGTTTATATGGATGCTACGTAATAAGACATTCAGCAAACAAAGGAAGTTTCGAGTATTTAAAAAAAATGTCCCTGAGGAATCTGACACTTTTTTTCTTAAATTAATAATCACATAAATTACATAAGTATGTATGCCGTAAAACGCATACAGTAAAACTATATAATTTATTTTCCCTTGTTTAGTTTTGTATTTAATTAACTCAGTTATTTGACTCAAAATAAGAATCTCGGATGACAATTTTGGTGACAGAAAATGCCACGAACGCCGCACCGGTAGTTCTGGCCTTCGAAAATGCGGTACAAAGCAATCAATGTAAATATAAATATATATAATAATAAATATTCAAGTATAATATGAAAAGTGATAAAAGTCGATGGTAATAGTGAAAATGAAAAATTCTGATAATATTGCGCGTAATAAATGATCATAGAGGCGCTCGCAGTTCAAAGCGGCCGTACACATGCGCGATGTGCGCGACTTTGTGCCCTGCGATGCGATGGCTTGCGGGGTGATTCCCCGAAAAAAAAAATTCGATATGACATTTTTCGGAATAACGGGGTTCGTTATAATGAGGTTCTACTGTATCTGAAATTAGTATTATTCCCGATTTAATTATATATAAATCGTCTTCGAAATATATTGAAATTTTTTGCCATATTACCTATATATAAAATATTTATTTATTTACAAAATCTTGTTTACAATATTTCTGATCTCAAAAACGTTTTAACATTTAAATAAAATATATAGTGGAAAAAAACAGTGTTTTTCAATTCATTTCATATTTAATATATTATTAATTTTGCATTATCAGTCGGTAGGTACACTGTTGAATCTGCAAAAATTCGATTTTTGTTTTACTATCTAATTTACTATATATTTTCGCATGATGTTAAAAAGAAAAAAAATTATTTCAAAAAAGCAAACATAAAGGAAAATTAACAGTTTCCAAAAATATATAGTAAATCGGACAGTTTAATAACCAGTTGTTTAATTAAGAGTAATAGTTAAGAAAAAAGTATAGATTATTGCTTTTTCCATCAATTAACACATCCGTACTCTTAAAAAAACTCCATAAACTATTAAAATTTTAAGCCGTTCTATGCTTTTTGCTTAACTATTACACGTACAACTGATCAAACAACTTGTCTAAGACAATAAAATGAAAATAGAATTTTTGATTCAAGAGTATACCTAGAGACAGTCGATATATCAATCTGATGTTGATGAAGAATAGCGAATCTAAACCAGAGATAAAAGATAATACAATAAATTTTCATTATTCAACAAATTTCATACTAATATTTTTTCCAGCCAATAAAGTAAACTTTTTAAATTTCTATGTTATCCAAAATCGTTACACAACCTACACACGGTTGAAATGAAATAAAAATGAATGCCTGAATTTTGAGTTTTTGAGAATTATAATCAATATGGATCAACAATATTTCAGGAAGCGAGTGAAAAGATAAATATGTCCTCTATTATTACCTCTCAATCATCTTTATCATTGGCTTCATCATTGGGCGAATGCCAGGTGAGACGCTCCTCGTAAAACTGGATGACAATCTGCGGACAGCGCACATTGGCTTGCCGCGAGGGAACTAGGTCTGCCTCGTCCGTTCCCAGCCACTTCATCAGGAACATCAGTTCCCCCGAGCTGTCTGTGGCACCTGCGAAACCAATTCATATTCATTTAAATAGACCAAATACATTTTTATTTTTCATTTGATAGCACAAATTGTGTTATTAGCGTATTGATAGGGTATTTTCTTTTAATAATTCTAGGAATGTAAAAAGAATTTTAAAATTTTGCAGCTAGAATATAATTGAAGCCTCAAAATAACAAATTTCAATAACCTCGATAAATAAACAAACAATTAAGAGAGTAACTTACCAATAATTCTCTCTGGCTCAAGCCCCCTGTCGAAGCCCTGGGGCTGTTTGGGATCTCCAGGGGGCTTTTTCTTGGCACCCTTCACGTCAGCTGGTGTGGCGGGTCCTGACTTTCTTTTTTTGGCATCTTTTGATTTGTCTCCCTTACCCTCGGCTGAGAAAAGTAACGGAAACTCAGATGAAAAATTTGAATGATAAACAAATTTCAGTTCAACAGATTATTGAAATGTTAGTTTAGAATAAAAGTTACTGGAATACCAAGGTCTTAATGACTCATGGAAATGTTGTATACTTTCAAGTTCCGATGATAAACTACTTGTCACAACTAATCACTCATATTATTTCACTTGCTTTACATATTTTGTATGTACGTAGAGCCTAATTCCGAACCCCCTACAATGGATTTTGGATAATTTCAATTAGTGTCTTTATATAATTAGCAGTTTGTAGATTTTTTGTCAGCTTCATGTAGAACACATTGTTTCTTGGAAAAAATCACTTTAATTCATTGACATTGCATGTTAAAAACCAGGGTTTGTTTCAAAATACCGAAAAGAAGCTTTCCAAATATGTATACGTTTTTCACCCACGAACCAAACATAAAATCCAAAAATAGATAAAAAAATTTAAGGAGTACTGGAATTAGACGCTACACATAGAGATGCATTATGAACTATGTTTTAATTTTTACATTTTAACCCCCCCTGGGCCGCGGACGCACATATCCGACAGGCACAAAATAATTTATTTATCGACGGCCGCGTATCGAATTTGAAAAACGTAATTTTTTCCCAATAGAGAAATCCTGTTGTGACCTGTTGTTCCATTTTCAACTCAAAAACATCACCGATTATATTTTAAATCAACAATCAAAACGGAAGTTTTTCTGCCGTCAAAATCGTATAGAGAAGTTGTAGATGTCGCCCCGATCGCGTGTTGTGCAATCGAAATTCAAATATTCCATCGTCAAGGTCACGCGCAATGTGCGCGGGAAATACGATTTATTTTTTCGATTTTCGATTTATTTGTACACGTATATACAAATATATACGATATGTTTTGCGATATTTGTCAGTTTTTGTTGGTTTATGATTCAATTGAATACTAATAGTGATTTATTAACAAAAATACACGCAATTTTGTTGCGTTTATTTGAAATATGTGTGTGTGTGAAAGTGTATCATATTTATGTGTTATGAGTGCGATGTCCCGTCGTGTGCCGTGCCGTGCAACAAAATATATCACACAGAAGAAGATTATTATTATTAATAGTAGTGTTGTCTCTAAAAACAAATAAAAAAAATATTATTATTTTTCAGAAAATGTTGCGCTGGCAACATTATGGAAATTCAAAAAAAGATTATTTTTTTTACTTAAATGATAAAAAAATCATTGCGTTTCGACACTTACGATAAAATAATATGAATGTGTGTGTTTTTTTTTTAATATACGCATGTTTTCATGGTTTTTTCGTAAAAAGAAAAATCACAAAAAATTCCGAAAATTTACGGCCCACAACAAGTTAAACACTGGTGGTGAAATAATCTGTGGTTCAGACTATGATTGGTGTGTCTCTTACATGATGATTGGCAACTGTAATTATTTGTAATTCAGTAAGCAATCACTGCTGTATTAGAACCTCAATAAAATTAGATTTGCAATTAATTCCAATCAATCACAATTGCAGTTTATCTCATCAATAGTAAATATGTGCAAGTAAAGAAATATAAGAAATAAATGTCATAGCACTGTTTTGAAACACATTGCAATGCTCGCCATCGGAATTAATTTTGCTGATATCTCGAAACGAACGGATATAAATGGAACCTAACAAAGGTAGTGAACTAGTTGTTACCAGCTTCCCGTTTCTTTCTCGCTTCTTCAAAGGCATTGATGAGGTCGGGGCAGTCCAGGTTTTCTTCAGGTTCCCAGGTGTTGTCGTCGTCCGAGTAGCCCTTCCATTTGAGGAAATATTCCACCTTTCCGTTGCGCACCCGCCGGTCCAGCACCTTCTCCACGGAGAATTCTTCCTCTCCTTCGCTGGCTCCCCCCTCTCCGGCTTTCTTAGTTGCCATTCTATATTCCAAAATAAAAAATATTTTTTAGTCAGTTTCCTTCATGATCAACTTCTCATTGAGCAATCGAAAAAATTAATAGACACTGCATGGTAAAATGGAATACAGCTGATATTGAAAACAAATTCGAGTATGATTTATTATTCTGAATTATTTGTGTTATCTGGTTGAGAACATATTGGTAAAGGTGAGAAACAAAATATTTTAATAAAATAATGTTGTTGCTTGTTGATCTAGTTTACATTACGGCTCAGTCTAAGGCCCAGTTGTTTCAAGTTCGATCAAAGTAAGCGGTCGATTAAAGCATAGATTTTTACGAAAACGGATCGTTTGATTGGTGGAGAACGTAAAAATCTATGCTTTAAAAGAACGCTTATTTTAATCCAACTTGAAAAAACCGGCCCTAAGACTTGTTCAAGGTTTGCCTGAAATTTTTTTTACAGCGATGAACTTGGTTATATTGCATTGGCAGCCGGCTGCGTTATTAATTTTCTCATAGTAAATGTCAGCTTAAATTTATTTCGGTATTTTTCAGCATTCTTCAAATGGTAATTTCACTCATAACTTTGGTAATTTTACTCTACGATATATCTCTGTAAATATACTAATACAGAGGTTATATTTTAGGCATCTCCCCATAGTTTATTTATGTATTAGATAAAATAATTTCAATATATAAGTATTTACCGCACGCAACAATAATCACGCAGAGAACCTGATGTGAATTTGTCAATGTGCGCCAGTGTGTACGAATGTATCAGTGCAGGGAGCCGAATGCTGCCCATAGTGGTGTGTACTAGTGGTGGGTGATCCGGCTCATCAGCTCAATCGGTCAAATTGATCCGGTTCAGTGAACCGGCTCAATTTGATCTGAACCCGAGTTGAGCTGATCTGAACCTGAGCTGAGCTGATCTGAATCTGAGAGTTTTTGGCGACCAAAAAAAAAATGAAATAAAAAAAGGTCACCGTAAAAAATATATCGATTATCGGAGAAAATGGTGACCAAAATAGGTTGCCAAAAGAAAAAATATTGATATATCGAGAAAAAACTATTGATATATCGAAAAAAATATATCAATGACCAAAAAAAAAGGTCGCGCCAAGAAAAAATGAAAAAGGTCGCCAAAAAATATTGATATTTGATATATCGCGACAAAATATATCGACGATATACATCAATATTTTTTACCCATCCCTGTGATGAGCTGATTGAGCGTTGAGCTGATAAAGATCCGGGTCACTGAGCCGGTTCGTTCACGAACGACGCACCTCTAGTGTGTACGCTGACAAACAGATCTCTACGCTGTTGTTCATGATGATGACCAATGTTTTTTCTCATTGAGAGTGAACATACATCAATAGTCAGCTATTATTTTAATGATTAATATAGGTAATTTTTTATTTATTCGAATTGAAGCTTACAATGCATGAAAATGTTTTGCAAAGAAAAATATTGAAACATTTGAATAATATCTATATGTTTCAATATATGTTATAATACTTACTTACTTAAAGGCAATGTTTAATGTGTATGTATGTGGGTGCGCATTGGTGTTGAGCCTATGAATTCATTATTTTAAGTTTTTGCTTAAGAATATACTTGTGTTGGCGAATAAGTCTATGCCAAGGGAATTCTCGTATTGCAAGAATAAGGTTAGAAATGTAAAATATTCATATTTATCCGACTTAATGGAAAAAGTCTTCATGTACACGGAGTTTACAGCACCGAAATGTGCATTTTTATTTTAGCACAGTAAGGGAAAGGTCAAAGCACTATTATTATTAGATAGAAACAAACCCTCATATCAGAAACGCAATAAAAGTTTTATTATATTGCCTTTCGATTTGCAAAAAGGTCAAATTTATTTATGATGGGTATTGCAAATAATTTTCCTCGTGATATCAGAGTTCAATTGTAGTTTCCAATTTTTTCTCCTTTATTTGTTATTAAAATAAAGATATGATTATGTGTATGTATAAAAAAACTTGAAACTGCCATAATACCCTGAAAATAATATGACCTCAAATTATTTACATTGGGAATTTTGAGGACAAAATGTTTATCAGAATTTTATTTGACATTGATCAAAAAATCCAAAATAATCGGCCGTATTCTGAAAAAGCAATATTGCTATTTCGGTATCTTGACAGTTATTGTATTGCAGTCAATTTTGACGTTTTATGTTTGACAGAAGTTAGAGCTTTCTGACTGATTGAATTCATTCATTTCAAACCTGTCAAACTGAAAAAGGTCAAAATTGACAGCACTATGATAACTGTCATGATACCGAAACAGCAATATTGCTATTTTCAGAATACTTAGGACTAATACTGTACATTTCCAAAACCACACAAAAATTTATAAACTTGCATAATAATTTTTGTCAAACAAAATACTTGAATTTAATAGAACAACAAATAAAACATTTTACAAATTAAAATTTACAAATTAAAAAATGTGTATTAAAAATGTAAATACTTAAATAGGTATTAACACCGATTCTGCTTGCATCAATATAATTGGCCTGATTAATGGGTAGAATTTTACTAAATAATACGTAACACACTAATCAATAAAAAATATACCATTTTACGGTTCACCCATCAACTGTAATCTACATACGTTTATATTAGAGTTTAGTAATATTGTTTACAACTCCTCAAATATTTCCATAACATGTGATGTTATTACTCAATATGAGATGAGACATTTTAAATCTTGCAATGTTTACCTTTGGCAAAATATTCATAATGACTATTTAATGTATACGGGATTATAAAATGGTAATTTACTCAAACTGAACATTTTTAAGATACAGAGCAAAAACAATTTGGGTAATATATATCGCCGATTGCTTACTGCTAGGCCCTGCGGGTGGCTATCGTGGCCGCTTCGCGGCCAATTGTCTGCTGTGCAGTAAACACAACTGTTTACCTATGCCTACGTCAGCTGCTTCGCGGCCAACTGTATCTGGCAAGTTTCCATTTTTCAATACCAACCTACCCAATATTGACACATTTGCTATTTTCACTTACGAAAAAATCGAAATCTTTTTTTCAATTTCGTCTAATTTAAACTATTAAAAATTTAATTTACGAATTACCGCGTATTTTCGAATTAACGGGGTAAATCTATTTAAAAATTAACATTTGGGACTTTTTTATTTGAAAATGTCGTATTATACGGAATTAACGGGATTTTACTGTATATTAGGAAACTGATACACGCTATATATGTATGTTCACCTAGAGTTTTTAAAGATAATTATTGTCAAAATGTTATCAAAAGCATATAAATAAACTAAAGAAATGAAATTTTATTTATACGCGGTATCTCCATGCATGTTCTAACCATCACCCGGCGCAATTGCATCAGTTGCAAATACATCGGTGTCAATAGCAATAAAAATATCCGACTCCGACCATTGTAATGAGGAAATAAACCACCTTAAAAATACGCTACAGTGTAATGGATTGTAATAAATAGTTAACAAAGTAATCAAACGCCAGTCGGACACTGAAAATAGAAATAAAACAGATAAAGATATTATGGAAAAACCTTTATCAACAGCTTTTTTACCATATATAAGAGGGATAACAGATAAAATCAGCCGTCTACTTAGAAAATACAACATAGAAATGATATTTAGGACTGAAAATAAAATATCTAGCCTTCTACGCAGTGTTAAAGACAAAATACATCTGGAGTCCCATGGTGTAAACGAAATACCATGTGGATCGTGCGACAAGACATACGTTGGAAAAAGCAACAGAAAGATATCTGCTAGGGTTGCTGAACACAGAGTTAATATGACCAACAAAAAACTAATATCGTCGCTTGTCCAACACACGCTCGAAGAGGGCCACAGCATAGACTTTAATAATACACAAGTAATAGCGAACATTCAAAATGAAACAGTAAGAATATTTAGAGAAGCTATAGAGATATATAAAATAATGAATATCATCAACAATAGATATGATGGTATATGTCTCCCACCGGCATGGAAAAACATTAAAATAATATATTAATGCGCAAAAACCAATTAAATACAACCACCGAACAGGTAAATATCGACACAATAGAAGCAACATTGAGTACAAAGCGCATCACAAGGAGCCAGACAAAGGCCATTAATACCAATAATATTCAATACCAAATTTAGATTTTGACTTGCCAGACCTCACTTGGTAATAAGCTTTCGATAACGGACGTGCTCGCACTGCCCCTCGTGATGGAAATTCATTAACAAGGGATCCTGAAGATGCCTGTTGTGATTCAGGCGAAACGTCGGTTGACGAGTGGTCCTACTGACCAGATTTTGACGCGGGTTACCCCCAAAGAAATTAATACTAACATATATATATATATATATAAAAATACATGGGATCTCGGTAATACAGTCCGATAATCCAGAACCAAAACAAAAATCGGTTCATATAAAATATCCATTTGTTTCGATACCTAAAAACTGACAAATGTTTTGACATCTCTCCTAGAAACTTTACAGGAACATTAATAAGTATAATAATATGTCCCATCTATTTTGTGTTGAAAATCAATAGTACAAACATAATACAACTGTTATCATTTAGAAAGTCATTCCTGCATAACATCCATTTTCTTCACGATAACCTGAACCAGTAGACACATAAAATAAAATTATTTAATGACATATTCGAATATGATCGCACTGCATTGATACACTAAATATGTATATGCATGTTGTTAGAGCAGGACAAAGACACTTGTAATTGGCACAGCGGGCTGAGTTTGAAATAAGGGTATTACTTTACTTAAAGTCTCTGGGGCCAGGCCGCACCCGTGCGCCCTAGCGCGACTGTCCCCAGGGACCAGGGCGCACCGGTGCGTCCAGAACGTAATTAATTATTTCTCGACGGCCGCGTATCGAATTTGAAAAATGTGATTTTTTCCCAGTAGAGAAATCCCGTGGTGACCTGTCGTTCTATTTTCAACTCAAAAACATCACGGATTATATTTTAAAACAACAATCAAAACAGAAGTTTTTCTGCCGTCAAAATCATATAGAATTGTTGTAGATGTCGCCCCGATCGCGGGTTGCGCAATCGAAATTCAAGTATTCCGTCGTCAAGGTCACGCGCAATGTGCGCGGGAAATACGATTAATTTTTTTCAATTTATTTGTACACATATACACAAATATATATGATATTTTTTGCGATATTTGTCAGTTTTTGTTGGTTTATGATTCAATTGAATACTAACAGTGATTTATTAACAAAAATACACGCAATTTTGTTGCGTTTATTTGAAATATGTGTGTGTGTGAAAGTGTATCATATTTATATGTTATGAGTGCGATGTCCCGTCGTGTGCCGTGCAACAAAATATACCACACAGAAGAAGATTATGAGGTAGGCATCAAATAATAATAGTAGTGTTGTCTCTAATAAACAAATAAAAAATAATTATTATTTTTCGGAAAATGTTGCGCTGGCAACTTTATCGGAATTCAAAAAAAAAAATTTTTTTTTGCTTAAACGAAAAAAATCATTGCATTTCGACACTTACGATAAAATAATATGAATGTGTGTGTGTTTTTTTTTAATATACACATGTTTTCATGGTTTTTTCGTAAAAATAAAAATCACAAAAAAAACGAAAATCTCTGGCCTTGACCTATATTTTGAGTGAAATTTTTAGGGCCCTCAACAAGTTAAAGAGACTGCCATTCAGGAAGATGTATGTCTCAGAAAGCTATGATGATTGTGTACAGTTTAGAAGGTTATAAATTTAAGAATATCTTTTATATTAGAATGTGTGTATTTACGAATGCATTATATTAATAATAAGTAAATAAATTGCCTAAATTCATAAAATATAAAAGATTACTCATAAAATGTAAATTGAAGTCTTGATTCAAGAAATAAAAACGCGGACAGTGTTGTGGGCATTGTATGGGCACTCCGTAAGAGTCAAAAATAATTGTGTGAAATGATGCCAAAAGATGACTATGAAATAGTCGAAATCATTATCTACTATGAACCGCCACTGAATTCCATTCACGTCCGCCCCTAAAACTATAACCTCACAATTTTGACAGGTCATATATACAAAAAAAAAAAAAATGACAACGCGAGATCATTTAAATAAATTGCAGGTAATAAGTTAAAACAAGTAACGTATATAGGAACTCTGCATTAATGTGGATTTTGGTTAATAACCTTTTAAAGTAAAGGCCGGCTAACATAACACACAAGGCCAACATTAAAAACGAAGGAACTCACGAACCTCAATAGATTTTTTTTAAATATTTTGTACGTTCAATTATTTCGAATATTCCAATTTCGAAATTTATACCACAAGCGTGAAAACAAGTTAAATATCGAGTAAAGTCAAATCAACAAATCTTGCAAAATAGAAGATGGCGGGTGCGGAGAACATCCCGCCATTTTTGCAATCAATTGGAGAAAAATCGCAGCGTGAAATGCAAACTTTGAATTATGTAATGTTAAAACTACTAGCGATAAACTTACATTGATAGTATACACAGAAAATTTAGAAACGACTATCTCGAGCGCGGAAACAAGATCCGAGGAACACAAGCAACACGAAACACGAGACGCCAAAACCACAAAATATAAAGCGGCCAACAGCAAAAAACAAATGCATGCCGCATGTTGAGCAACTTCGAGCATAAAGTAAGTACTTAACCAAAAATAATCTATTGAACGTAGGTAGGTACTTTTTAGAACATTTGATAAAAATATAAATTTCAGGCATTTCAGATAAAATAATTTAAATACATGAAAATAATAGTAGATAATATTGTAAAATAAGGTAGAGTAAATTGTTTTTTATGTTTGTGTATCTAGAACGAATAGTTTTTTCTTCTTAAAACACACATATATCTTAAAATTTGAACTCACAAACCATAACTATGTGCAGAATACTTTGTTTACTAAAATAATATATTCGTCGCTGTATATATAATAAATCCTATGTGCCGTTTAATACATTCTGAGATACACAAATCAATTTGTCAATTTCTCATATAAATAATGGACATATACTAAAAAAAATTAGTGCCTTTCATCTGGAAGGTCTGCCTAGTAATTATTTAAAATATTTTTTATAAATCTAGTCCGTGCAATTATTTTTTAAAACAGATTTTATTCGCTTATCTCAGAATGTACTAAACTTCACATAGGATTTATTATATATACAGCGACAATCTTGGCTAAACTGCAAATCATAAGTATATTTTACTTATAATTGCAGTTTAGCCAAGAATATTTCCATTATTCGGAAATCGACTAGCAAGAAGTCGGCAAAGCTTCGTTTGACATTCTCGAAACAGTTGATTACTTCCCGAATATAAATGTAATGGTAAAAATAAGTGAATCAATAATTCAAAGAACCATATAACTATAATATATATACAGGGTGTAACAGAACTAGTCCACAATACTTTACAAGTGGATTTCTGCCTTGATTCTGACTCATAATCAAGGCATATCATAATCAGGCAATCATAATCCACCTTCATAAGTGCAAATGCAAAATCGTGAGAAAATATGAAAATAAAAACAAAAAATTGAGAAGAATAGATATGTCAATATCGGGTACTTTATTAATAGAAATGTCTCGATCTTTGTATTAGCATAATAAATACTGATTATCTTGAGTTTTACGTTCCTTGTTTTCAGGTTTTCTGCTATTTACACCGAAAAATCGAAGTCCCGTTTCACCTCCATACATTCGCATACAAATATTTTGCGCAATTTACGCAGAGAATATTTTCATTTCTCCAGGTTCTACACCGAAATATTTAGAAAATTCAACTCTACATTCATTGAAATTTGAAAACGAAATTTCATTTTTTCCTTCCAAAAATTTAACACGTCAACAATAGATGAAATTTGTATTTTCAACGGGGTATCTTTCGTTTTTGAGAACTGGCTCGAGCGAGTACATTTATGTTAGTAATAGTAACGTAAAAAGGTAAACTATTTACTGAATGTAAATATTTTCAACGTTTAACTAATGACCCTTTTTAGTAGTTGTAGGTACCTACTCCTTTTACCATCAGCTATTCGCGAAAATCGCAATGGCTGCCGCGCCGTTTTGCGCGCGTAAAATCGTTTGACAGTTATTATTGGTTATTATTTAGGTTCTTTGCATTTATATGATATTACAGTAGCGGGCAAACATCATGAAATTTTTCGGCGTAGTAAGGGGAAGTTTGCGCATGTACCATTCCACTAACGAGACCAAAATTTGTCTTCTGCGCATTCCCCCACTACGCCAAAAAATTTCAAGAAGTTTGCCGGCAACTGTACCTACCTTTACAATTTCCCCTAAAAGCATTGCGACCAAAAGTACAATTGATTATAAGAAAATGATTGAAAAAGTTAACAAATGAAAATTGTATAGAAAAATGGGCTTTTGATGAAAATAAAAACAATTAATACTTTAATTATCAAAAATGTTGCTAAATAAACGTAAAATAAGCTTATTTACGTAATCCGGGATATTCAGCCCAACCGCGATTTGGAGTCTTCTCCAGGACGATTCTTCAGGTATTTCAGGTAACGATTTCTTGAAATATGAAAAATAGCAGACGTTTTTTACAAAATTAATGTTTTTACGCCCTTTATATTAACTCGTGGCGTCTGCTTGTCTTCTTGTCTGACGAAAAAACTTTGGATCCATTTTAAACCCCTTTCCCGTGATCCAATCGAGCTGAAACTTTGCAAGCAGACTCGTGGCGACGATCAAGAAGATCTAACAAATTTTTGTTTAAAAAATTTAGTAATTATAGTATAATTTTGGATTTTTCGAAATTTTAACGACTTATATATTGTTTAATTTTCGAGCCCGACGCGTGAAGTAGGCGCAAAACCTGTTTCAATGAGAAAGGAGGATAATAAAAACTTGTTTTTTAAGGGTTAGGTTTTTCAAGAGTTTTACGATTTTTGGCAAAATTCGCAATTGCATCATGATTTATTCTTTTACCTCGAATTTTGAATTAACGGGTTTCCATATAATTTGGAATTTTTTTTTGGGTCCCTTGAATTTTGAATTAACGAATTTCTGCTGCACTAATTAAATTTTATAACATGCATAAATATGTTATATCGTCGCTGTCAATGATATAATAAACTGTTGATACGTTACAAGCGTGAAATCTTGGCAACTCAAAATTAAGATAATTGCCTTCTTTGCATTCATTATCGAAGGGACCTTCTTTGTGATAGGGCGCGACGTCACCCAAAAAAAAGTCCCGGGGGAAAAAGGAAAACAGTATCGGACACTATTTCAAGAATGAGTATGTTATTTTAGTCACCGTGACTACAAATTACCTAATTTTTCTGTCTACACGTAGAACATTTGTGAAATAAGTGTGCCGTGATTTGTTGTCTTTTTCAATGCAATATTTGCTACATAGCTAGTATGGGAATAACATGTCTATATTATAATACATCAATGGTCGCTGTTTATATAAAAAAGCGCCCTTAAGGTGAGTATTCGTGAAAACGGCTTAAATTATCAAAATATTATTATTAAATCCTACATGCCGTTTAGTACATTCTGAGATGAACGAATTAATTTGTCAATTTTTCATATAAATAATGGAGATATACTAAAAAAAACATTGTCGTTCATCTGGAAAGTATGCCTAGTATTTATTTAAAATATTTTTTATAAATCTAGTCTGTGCAATTATTTTTTAAAACAGTTTTTTCATTTATCTCAGAATGTACTAAAACATCACATAGGACTAATTATATATAAAGCGACGTTATATCAAAACAGAAGGGTCATAAAAACATGGCATACAACCCCAAAAAACACAGACCACAAGATTCTAAATGGCCATAAAAACCCAAGAATATTTCAAATTTATTTTATGATTATTTTTAAATATTTTATCGATTTTAAAATTATCACTCATATTTCATATTTTTGATTTAACAAACAAAATGAAAAAAAGAAATTTAATGTACCTACCAACTACTAGTAATGTGCTATGTAATTATGATTGTAAGATCTGTGACAATGATTGGTAACTAATTATTCATCATTTTAGAAACTAAACCTGCGTCAGGATTAGCGTAGGTTAGATTAGCGCAGGATCAGATTAGGTTAAACCATTATTTTAACCGGTTATTTTCCCTATAGTTATTTGGGATTTGTATCTGATTGTATTAATGAATGATAACTTAGATATAATTGTCGTCTAATACCGATGGTTGCCTGTCAAATTGCAAAAAATCAATTGGCAATCATCGATTTGTATCAGCAGTCAGATACAAATCTCAAATAATGGTCAATTTGTCGTCAGTTAAAATACCATCACTAGCTAGGATAGTTTACCAGACGTAAATAATTTTCCTTCTCATTCAGTTATTTGATTAAAAATATTACACAAATTGGTAAAAAAAGCAGATCGTTGGAAGTTGAATGAAATTATTATTAATTTTTTGTTACATTTTTTTGTATATATTTTTTTTATTTATTTAATATATGGTATACATTACATTCTTATATTATAACTTTTTACATTACATTTTTTTGAGCTTTTTTGTTTATGTAGAGCTCGTCAGTAAAGAGAGCTCTTGTGTCTGACGAGGGAGCCTCAGTTCTTGTACTGTAAATATTATTAGCATGTGAATTATTTAATATATGTGGGTGCTAATAATGATAATCAGAATATATATATAATAGGAAATTTTTAAATGAATTCTTTAGTTTTGAACGGTTTATGAATGCACGTTTGATTTTAAAAGGTTTTCATATTTTCTGTACGATTATTTATACGGCGTATCTTGATGGGGAGATTGTTGTAGTAACTGATGACTTTTTAAATGTAATGGTTTTGTAATGTAATATTTGTTTGTATTTAAAAATATGCCAATTCAATAAGTCAGCTAGAACTGGCAAGATTCTTGGATGACTCAATGTTTCAAAATCCTGCAGAGAAACGGCCTAGATGAACACGATACCCAGAACCAAAGACGATACAGCCTGAGAAGAGCCAACCCCATCAGCCTTCCTAGGCAATGAGTTGGGACAGTTGCAAGGCTTGTTTGGGCAAGGAAGAAGAACTAGAATTGGAAAGAAAACTAACAATATACCTCTCTATATTACACCCACGAAAGTTGATATTTAAATGAATTAACCATTAAGCAGAGAGGACAGAACGCCATGTTCCTCTATCTTGGAACACTATTTTTGCTTGGGCTACATTCATACATCTTCTCATGCATGCTCTACGGTTGTTGAGGCTTTTAACAGGGCCATCCTCCAATACTTGTAGAATCTGATCATGCCAGGTCTTTCGCGGATGCCCTCTATTTCTGTTACCTTAAACAACATGTATACTTATCTTAACGAGCACTCTTAGCACTCCATAGACACACATAGATGTGATGAGTTTGAGCGATGATTTGTCAGTATGTATTAATCGGTTGGGTTATTGAGCTTCATATTCAAAATAAAGCAATATATACACGTAAAAAAAGAATAATATGTAATATGCACCAGATTTTTCAACATAAATGTTGATTATTGTTTAAAAATGGCAATAAACTTGACCTATACTCAAGCATGTTAGCGTAATAAATTCTAAAGTTCTTCCTTTTATAGTGTTTTACCAGTTATAAAAGTTCACGATCATTATCTTGCTGCCAGCAGTTCCAAATAGTTGGACCGTGGATTTCCTGCATCTCTGCCTCAGATTCTGCATCCGGGATGTCCTTCGTCTTTTAGGACCTCTTCTGCTTGCAATTTTGCTTTGAATTACGATAGATCTGGCGTTTCTCTGGATGTTTTACGATATGGCCAAAATATTGTGATTTTGGGTTTTAATTGTTTTAAGAATTTCTTTTCCCTTTCACATTCTGATTGTTTTCATTTCATTTGTAACACTATCAATCCGGCTTATTTTTAAAAGGCATCTGCAGATCCACATCTTAAATGCTTCAAGTCACTTTAAGATTGTTTCAGTGAATGTTCATAATTCCATTCCACATAAAAGTACAGGGAACACCGATAGAGAATCATTCTCATAACTCCACTATCCACCGGACACACATGCACAACTTGTGGAAGGGTGTGTGGTTTCACAGTTGGGCTCCTCAGCCACGCATAATTAATAAAATGGTCCTCGTAACGAGGGACCACCGAAGAAGACAGGGAACACACAGCATTGTATCATTCTCATTTGCAAATTTAAGTTTAGGTCAAGGTTGCATAATACCCTTTTCATCTGGAAGAATGCAGCTCTAAACAACATTTTATTTCTATAGAAGGGTTTTAGTTTTCATTTAATTTGCATCCCAGTAGACTATTTTATCTCTTCTTTCTAGTCTAATTCTATCTACATATGTATAGGCAGCCATCGTCCATTTTATTTTGTTTGCTAGTAGTCACGTATTTTCTTTTACTAACCACTTGTATCTTACTAAAGTACTTGAAAACCTTTCATGAAGTCCGCTAGAATTACAGTAGCGTCCGCAAGGTTATTTATGTATTACCAAGCCGTTTTCTGCTTCATACAGAGCTTCGCCAAATATTTTTTCTGCATAGAGGTTGAAGAGCACTGATGTAAAAATACAATTCTGTCTTCTTCCTCCCCTTATTTCTACTTCTCAAATAAAATAAATATTAGGAAGTTCTAGAAAGTAATAAATGAAGTTTAACATTTAGTTTTGTGTGTGTGTGTGATTCAATAAAACAAAATTTGGTTAAAATTACCTTTTTACTAAAAAATATAAAATAAATAATAATTTTATTACATCATTGCAATACTCTGCGAGATTTTTTAACATTTTAAACAAATTATTATATCTTTTCACCATTACGTATATCAATTGTAGTAATTGTCAGCTATATACGGGCCAAGGAAATTATAAAATAATTCGTCATTAGTAACCAAGTGCTAATAAAATCATCACAAGACGGATTTTAAACAAAAAGTCCTGAAATATAAAATGTTGAATTGCCAAGCAATAAGTCCCGGTAAAATAAAGAATACTGAATTGTCAAGCATTAAAAATGAAGAAATTAAATGATAACCTTATTTGCATTTCAAATTCTTTTACATATTTTGAATTAATACTGAATAGCTTGGCAATGATAAGGAATTCTTCTTGGAATTGAAGGCATTTTAGTTCACATAAAAGTAGGGTAAGGTTTATCATGATTCTTATTAAATTATTATGTATAAGAATAATTATTAAAACCTAAAAATAAATAATCATATAAAATATAGTTTGGACTTGTAAACTGCACTGCAATACGAACACATATAGACCATGTACGAACTGTAGTGTAAATATGCCAACAGACCGTTCAGAAAACTTATTGAATGAAGCTTTTTGTTATTTTACATCTACATAACACCTAAGGATTCCAACTATGAAATATAATGACATTATTGATGGTTCTGATGTTGATAGTATTCATTTTGTTCTTCCAAAGGCTGTTCATAGTCGGGCAGCCCCAGAGCACGCCTCTCAGCTTCCCTTTCGGCACCAATGCGGGCGTGGTCTGCTGCTATCTGCTCGAAGAGTGTGAAGTGCTTCACCTTGGCGTGTTCCACAGCCTCCGTATCGTGGGGTTGTGCAGGCAAGTGGGCAGCTGAAACTTTAAATGATAAATAAGTGCACAGGGCGGAGGGCAACTTTCAAATATGCAGTTAGAATCTGCCAGGACGTATCTGCCTTATTATGCCGTATACGTATGGCACCATTTATATTCACATTTTTGCACAGTGAAATGAAATCTTATTGTTTTTTAATAAAAATGTGAAATAGAGCAAAGTCCCATATCAAAGATAACTTGATCATTTTAAATGAATGTGTACATTGTTTAACGTCTCTATTCCATAGCACAAGCTTACTAGAAATTGAAAGGCCACATTCACTCAATCGATATATGTACTGACTGTCTCTACATGTACGAGTACTATCGAATCTGCTTATTGGATAGTTTAAGATGATGAAATGAAAATAGAATTTTTTCAGCTTTCTTAGGTATAAGTAGGGACCGGCAATATTTAGCATTTGTTTAAATACAACATAAACTATTTTAATAAATGGTTTCATGTTTGTCTTACTAAACTGAAGTAGATATAATTAATATACAGTGGCAAATATCCCAAATATTAAATCACAATTAATTCACTTCTGTAGAGAAAATCTTGGGGGAACTTGGGGGGGGGATAAAATAAAACATACACAATGTATCTTCTTCAATTACTGCAAAATAACTTTGTGGTAACATTATTTATATAATTACCAAGAATACACTTTGTATTAACCACTAATTTGTACAAGTATCAACATGTTTCAGGGCCAATGGTCCCTTCATGAATATACGTTGTATACGTTGTATACTTATATACTTTGTATACTTGTATACGTTGTATCCTGATTAGTGGTTAATACAAAGCGTATTTATTCTTGTTGATTAATAGATATATGTATGTATACAGTAAAACCCCGTTAATTCGAACGCCGAAGATTTGAAATTTTCCATAACAGGAAATATTTCGAAAACCACAGGTCCCAAAATGTTATTTTCATAGTAGATTAACCCCGATAACTCCCTCACCACACACAAGAATCATAATTCTTTTTGGTGAGGTATAACATATAAAAAAAAATTATTGTTAATATTTGCTAGCTATCATTGTAATAAAATATTTTATGTATTATCAATAAAATAAAAAAATAAAAATAATACTTCGAAAACCCCAGTAATTCGTAATGAAATAATTTTTAGCCCTTTGCCCCATAAATCAAAACACTTTAGTTAACGTAATTCGAAATTTGACAAAATTGCAAAAATATTTCGATTTTTTCTCAATAACAATAAATATGTCAATATCGGGTACCTTCGTAATATAAACTTGGCGATCTTCGTATTAGTGTAATAAATATTGCGTTTTCAAAATAATTTCTTGAAGTATACTAAAACACAGACTTTTCCGCAAAGTTTAGTTTTTATTTTAATGTTTTTTACAATTTTTGGCTAATTTTGCAATCGAATCGCATTTTTTTGTGCCTTGAATTTCGAATTAACGAGGTTCTACTGTATTTATTTATTCCCCAGTACCCAGTTCAGGACTCGATACGACAAAAATAAAGATATTAATTTTATTAATCACCTCTAATAATAAAAACAAATCTTAATTTAGGAATCAATTTCTAATTTGAATTTGTCATATTTAGGACAGAGATGTTGCTTAAAATTTGAAGAACCTGAGTTCTATAAGAAGTGTTGTCGTCTCTAAAATGAAGTCTCACCTTCAGGATGAGGATGGGTTGCATGGTCTTGGGCAATCTGGTTGTAGAGATGGTAGTGACGGTCCGTGGCGCGAGCTACCGCCACCGTCTGGGCAGGAGCAGGGTGGCTCAAGGCTGGGTGGAAGCCCTGGGCGTCAGCCACGTACTCCACAGTGCGGATCTCTTGACGGGGGTCGACGTATGAGTAGGAACCTTGAAGTAAATACATAGCACAATATTATATTTGTAATTTTATTACCTTGTCCGAGAATGATTATGAGAGGTGACATTGAATAGTGAATATATAGGCATGTCAAAAAAGATATTGTTCTAATTTCTGCTAGTTTTTAATAATTTTATTTTTATTAAATGTTGTAAATGTATTAAACTTGCGTATACTTTGATATTGCATATCTCCATAACTATCAACATTAGGTCATGGTTGGTTGAACATTTTCGACTCATTATCGAGGCAGGAATCCACCTATAAAGTTTCTGCTACTAGCTATGATACACCCTGTATAGCTGGCAAGTAAATTTTTCATACGGTATAGTAAATTTTTATAAGAACTACGCACAATAAAAATTCATTTACTTTCATATAAGTCAAATAAAATCTAAAAACCCTACAAAAATTGAAAAAAAAATTTTTTAACATGGTTTTTATCATTGTAGCGATAGTTCAACTTTTTGCCAAAAAATAAGTCAGAAATATTTTTAAAAAAGTGCAAACTTTGATATAGCATATTTTTTTGGTTGTTTGAACATTTTTTGAACAAGGCAGGAATCTACCGGTAACGTTTTTACCACTAGCTATGAGACACCCTGTATAAAACTCGTGGACGTAAAGAAGTACAAATAATTCTCGGCAATACTTTATTAAATACACAAAATATTTGACTAACCTCTCACAACACCGTTTCCATCGCTAGTCTCGCTGTGCGTTCTGTCATAATGGCCCGGGTACCTCCCCGCCGTGTAGCTGAAGGCATAGGGCTTCGGGGGCGGTGGGGGCGTGGAGTACTCGTGTTGTTGGTGACCTGCCAGCTCCTCGGGAGACAGATGGGAGACGTCAGCGATGGCCAGACCAGCCAGCAGCATCAAGGGGATCAGCTGAAAATATGGAAAAGCGCTTAAGACAATGTCAAATTCTTGCAGAAATAATATTTGGATGCAACCGAATCTCTGAAAAATGATATTTTTCTCATTGCATATTTGTTGCTGGTAGAAAAAATATTCCAGTCTGTTCTGAAAATAACATTATTGCTGTTTCGATGATTGTTACGTCAACTCTCAAAAATAGACGAGGAGTAGATTCTATATTTTAGATTTATTTATCTTTAAATAAAATAATTCTTTGTTTAACACCACTAAATATTAAAATATTAAATTAAAACCAACATTTTCGTCATAATGATAGAAATATTGACATTTGACAGTTGTATTGACATTTCTCTTTTTTTGAGTGTTGGGGTGACAATCACCAAATACAGTAGCCGGCAAACATCTTGAAATTCTGCGGCGTAGTGAGGGGACGTTTGCGCATCTACCTTTCTACCGACGAGACCCAAATTTCGTCTTCTGCGCATTCCCCCACTTAGCCAAAGAATTTCGTGAAGTTTGCCGGCAACTGTAACTATATTGTTATTTGCAGAATAGATCAGGATGGCCGATATCCAGAGAGGGCTGAGCACTTAGACGCAGACATAGTACTTAACACAATATTGACAACGACACACCCTGCTTTCGACACGGTATTGCAAGCCAGTAGACAATAACATCGACACTCTTGACACATCAGCCCTGATGATGGACCCCGGGATCCATAACGTAAGGGTAGTAGAAACATAGTGGAATACCTCAGAAGATTCTGATTGGCGGTGAAAACCTAAGAACATATCGCTTCGCGCTTTCCGCGATTTACGACTGTTGAAAATTAAGACCAAAATAATATAATCAACGAGGAATTTGTCGAAAAACTATCCTTGCATTTAAGATTATTTAAAATGTGAAACGAAGAAAAATCTGTGATAAACATTACAAAAAAGGTCAATGAAACTGAAAAAATGCTGACGTAACCTCAAAACAACCAAGAGTTTGTCATCACTTTCTTTTGGGAAATAATATTATTATGTTAGAGTATTTTAGGTTGCGTATTGTTTATTGCCATTTGCGTATTGCACGTTGCCCCTACGTGAGATTAAGTTACGTAATTTTCTTTTATTCTGCATTCTACAAATATCTTGCATCTTGCCAGACTCCGGCACGAAGCTACATTGATCCGAGCAAATGATTCAGATATAGATTCAGATTTCGCAGTGAGCGCATACGCTAAAATAATAATAAAAGTACTAACCATCTATACAATAAGGGAGAGACGTCGCCGTATTGTTCCGCAGCGGTATGCGCGAACCGGTTATTACCTAAAACTGGAAATCTGTTTTGCTAAAATTTCCTTCCAGTCAAAAACGACGGAATTTCAACGTTTGAATTTCAGGTCTACATTGATTTGTCACAACAACAAAAAATATTGCGAAATCTAACTTTAGGGAAGCTTCTAAATTAGATGGAATGAGAGAGCGATTGGTTGTTAATTTTTAGATCAGAGATATGCTCCGGGAGCAAGTGAAGATGTACAGTTGTAAGTAAGGAACAAAAATAACGAACAAAGAAATATATGACGCGTCTGATAGATCTGCCTGACGTTACGGCAGACAGATCTATCAGACATCGACTAAAAACGTGGCGTTGTTGTTTTGCCTCCCTAGCTACGTTCTTTGTTTTCGTATGTTTACGGCGCGGAGGTTTTTATTACGTTGATATGAACGCGCATCAATCAATCAGGATTGATAGCCGCGAGACGCTTCGCGTCCTTTCTATATCAAGATTAAAATGCACTTGCCAAGGGAGGGGGAGCGGGAAATTTAAAAACACCAACCACCAATATTTAAATATTTACATAATTTATTTAATTAAAGCGCATTTTTATCTTTAGACTTATCAACTAAAAAAAATATCACTAACCTAAAACTAATCCTAGCCTAAACGCAAGCAGTCCTGGTTTACATAGTTTATCGTGTCTTTGTCACTTATTGCACGGAACACATTTCACTATCCGCGGCCCTCATAGCCGCGGTCGTGGTTGCCGCGGGTGGCTCCCTGGCACACCGCGTCGCGTGCTTGCTACGAGCGCGGGATCCGCGAGCCGTGCGCGTCTTGCCGCGTCGGTCGCGGGATCCGCGCCGTCATCTGGCGGGGGCGCGGTGTCCTATCCCAGGCCACGCGCTCTGTCCCGCCGATCGTCGCCGCTGCGTTGCATCGTCGGGAGACATCTGGTCTTCCTCCTGGAACTCCTCGTGGAGGACCGGCCGCCATCCGAGGCAAGGCGGCCATCCTCGTCGTCGCGTCTTCTTCTCTGCGGAAAATGTCGCGGCCACACAAAACAAGTGGCGTCTTGGGCGGGAGATTCGCCCCCGTAAGAAAAGGCCGACCCGCACTCGGCCGGGTATTGTGTCGAACAACCCTCGGCCGCAGCCCGCGCCGAGGCACATCGCTCCCCCTGGAGCCGCTCCCCGCGCACCCCTTCTCCATACTCACAACCCGCGCGGGGGTTGTATACGTCTGAATATATTTCGCGCGGAAATATTTTCGGCGCGAAAACCATTATACCAGTCAATGTTCGTAAATTACTGCTTGCGTTATCACACCTAATACTAGCTACGAAATAGTATTTACTAACAAATCTTATTCTAAAATAACGTTATCTTATTCTAAAATAATAATCTTATTCTAGGGCAACAATATAATTTTAACGCCGCCAAACAGGAATGCGTCTTTTGCTCGCATCTGTTTTGCCGGCCCAAAAAAAAGGTCAACTTAAGGACGGAATTCCTAGAATAAAGCGATTCGGAGCGGCACAAATTAACGCGGTTATATCAACGTTAACGTAAACAAATTGCTGGGTCGGCCAAAAAACATTTTACTTTTGCGTTTTAGGTACTCCAATCAAAACAATCCGCAATCATAAAACATCTAGGTATGCTTTTTACGTATATTTTCAAATTCATACAACCTGACTTCAGATGAATATTTTTCGTCGCCGTTACTGTTTTAATATTATAATTAATTCATTTAACGATCACGGATATGAGTGGAAGGTGCATCATAATTACGATAAATACCTTTAGTTTTCTAAAAATATATAAATAACGATTTATCATTACTATCACTGTGAGGTAATTTATCGAAGTAGGTACCTACTTTTTTAAAAATAATACGGAAGCGATGACATTCGTACATGGGTACCTACGTTGAACTATTCACAGTAAAAAGTCTGTTTAATTTGCACCGATTGCTAATCGAATCCATGAACCATGGAAGATGGAAAAAGAAACGAGTAAAGATGGCGTCTATTATAATATATTTTGTATAAAGAGAGGATAAAACCAACTGACGTGTACCGACTTTTAACGCTATTTTCGTTTAGTCTTGTAGGCCGTGGATCAATAAATATTTACAATAAATGAATAGAAATGAACCATGATTAAACTATCAGCACACCCGCAAACAAACGCCAAGATCTTTTCTAGATTGCCCATTAAAAAAATTTATAAAACGCCATTGGCCATATGATTTAGTTCACTTTCTCTAATGTCAGTAAGTAGATTCGAAAATGTAAAAAATAATTAAGTTTGATGAAATAGTAATGGAAATTGCGAACAAAAAAGCAAGATTTTAAAAATGTTGTTATTTTGGTCTCCCAATGCACTCCAGGCGTAATCAAATATCGCTCTGATATAAGTCAAATAAAATGATTAGGTAAAATCGTGCAAAACTCTGGTTTAAATTTCTGAAAGATTTTAATCATTTTATTTGACTTGTATCAAGGCCTTTTTGACTTCAACGTTATACAGAAGATGAGTCAGAAATATTGAAATAAATGCAAATTTAGATGTCGCTCATTTGACTCATTTGACTGCAAGAATATTTTCTTTTCAGAATTGAATGAAGGAGACATCCTACATAAATAAATTGTTTACCTACAAAACTTTTGTTATGCGGAGAGGATAGAACTATCCTTATCCTACCAATCGCTTTTCATTACTTCCACATTCAAATATAAATTCCTATCAAATATACATTTGACCGCCAAAATATTATTTGGCAAGAAGATGTGTGAATAGCGTATTGACGAAACATTGGACAGAAGGCCAACAAATCGTTCAAACGTGTGTACACACGTACATTCGTACCAGGGACGTGCATTCTATAAATCTCCATAACTATAATTTCCGTGAAATAAATCTACCTGCAATTTTATCTGATAAATGATATGATATTATAAAAATTTATTTACATTCAGTACCTGCTCCCAACTATGCGGGGTCGCATTAACCGGGTGGCGGATTAACAAAGACAATAAAATATCGTTTTTTTTCTAAATTATTAGCTGTGCCTGCGCGGCTTCGCACGCCTATATTTTTAGTACACTTTTTGGATCGTCATAGAACTTTCGCGAACCTTCTAGAACATTCTCCTTCCAGAACTTTCAAGAAATTTACTGAATGTACAGGAACCTTCTAGACACACCGACACATTCCGCCACTCAGTTTAGAACCTTATAGAACTTTCGGGAATTTTCTAGAACCTTCTCCTTCCAGAACTTTCTAGAGCAGGTTTTTCCGGAATCTTCTAGACTCACCGACACAGTCAGCGCGCCTATTTTGAAACAATTTGAAGCATTTGCGGCCTACCCATAACAAAACAATGTGCTAGAAAGCACATTTTCCTCACCCGCTCCCACCCACCCTCAGCCGACCCCACCAAACTCGCATATTCTCGATGTGACACCAAGGGCTATCCACCACCATAACCACTGGTGGGTGGTTGTGGCTGGTTGTGGCGAAAACTTGGCGGATAGGGAAACACGGGTTTCTTTTTATATATATATATATATATATAATATATATATATATATATTTATTAATAAAATGCAAAATATTTTTCCTACAAACTAAATACTGATTCGTAAATAATATATAAAACTCGTATATTTGTGAACACGCAAAACTGTGAACATCCCGTATCACGAAATTTCGGGAATAATAAACGTATGTATTTTGAATTTTGACTCAAGCGGGAGTGCGCGCAGCTAATAGGTAAATTTCACATATTAAAAAATACTACCGATGAAAATATCTAAAATAGATTCATAACTATTAATTATGTTTTGTGAATCAGTACGGATAATATTATGTAATGTTTTCATTCATCATTTTATTATAAGAATCATTAAAAATAAGTGTCCATTAAAACGCATATGATTGGTCGTGACGTATCAATTCGCGTGCATGGTGTAGCGCCGTTATATTTGCACATCTAGGTATAGGTCTTTTCTTATAAGCTTGCAATTGAGTTGGTGTGGGTACAGTGCATAATACGCGCATTGTTTCATTGTGTTAGGTTTACGGATACGAGAGGGGCGTATCGGTAAACTTAACACAACGAAACAATGCGCGTGTTACGCACTGTATCCACACTAACTTAATTGCAAACTTATATGAAAAGAACTATAGGTACTATACAATTGTGACGCACCTATTCGTGACTATTGAAATGGTTGCTTGAACATTTTAGACTCGTTATCAAGTCTGGAATCCACTTTCCTGATAGTACTTTTCCCAAGTACCTAATGCATCTACAACATGGTTATTAGTAGCAGAATCTAAGTCCATAAATTACGTATAGAAGGTTAAATTTTAATAAAACAATAGCCTATAATATAATTCAACGTAATAGAAATGCGGTGAATAGATAAACAACAAACCATAGTTCATTTCGTTGAGTTAGGACATTTCGGAATATACCTACTGTGATTTGAAATTTTTATAACATTCTAATCGATGAGTATTGCCAATGCTTATTAAATTAGAAAGCAGTCATTTAATATTATTTACCTTGCACCAAATAAGCTAATTAGTAGGTACATATCTACCCATATGTGAAACGATAAGTTAAGCAATATTAATTGTCTAGTTAGGTAGGTTCTTGTAATAATTTACGTCGCACCCTCATGATTATTAAATTATTATTTTATTTTATTTGAAGCCATAAACATGTTTTTCTATAAGTTTACGGTAATGACAGACGCGCAGATATGCAATGCATTGTTAAGAAAACGATAAAACTCGATAGTTTATCGATTTAAGTTATTGAATCTCGTGAAGCTCCGTGATGTCATGGTAAAATAATCAATGGAGAATTCCTCAGAGCATCCGCGTATGAGATGAAAATGTTCCTTGAAAACGAGTTTAAATATGCAACCTCGCGACCTTTGCTTACATCAATTATTCTGACCTTTGGTTTTTTAGAAAACACGTTGTTAAGTTATGAGTAAATTATGGAGGATGTGCTGATATAACGCGATAAATCCTACAGCAAGCACCATTATGGTTCCTGATAAAAGTTTCAAGAAAAATAAACATCTATTCGCGGTTTTTCCACAACGTAATAACAACAACAAACTAATATTTTTCTCGGAAATATTTCTGGTCACGAATAAAAAAACACGTATCCAACAGACTCTTGATTATTCGAGTTATGGATTATTCGCAATAAACGGATTTCGGATTAGTCGGGGCAGCAAAGAAACGTGTGTTTTTTTTAATAATAACATTTCGCGTTAATAATTAATGACGCGTCATCCATCGGGATTTTCGGTTATTATTAATTTGATCGCGTCTAAATCGGTAGGTATTTTTTACGTAGGCTTTTTTACAATTATTTTTTGCCACTAATTAATTAATCGGGGCTTTCTAACACAGGTTTTTTTTTAATATTACCTATATACCGCCCCGGATATATTTACGAGCCTACTTACTGTGCCTAATGAAGAAGATTTTTCTGGTTGTGCTAGGTACCGTGAGTCGATTGAAGTCATGGCCACATTGACATTTCCAAAATATCGTTTTTTTACGTTATTTTAAAGCTTGAAATTTTATGAATAATTTGAGTCATCGTTTATTCAAAAATTATAAAAATTGGCCTAGTTATAATAATTTGAAACTAGCATTATAGGTGTTAGCCCTACAAGAAAAAGCGCAGTATTGTTTGTGACTTTTGAATCTAACTGCCCTAAGAAACAAAGGGGTCAGGATCTTATATAAGGTGTCTCATAGCCAGTAGCAAAAACTTCGGGAAAGTCTTCTTCGTGCAATTTTGAATAGAAAATATTCTTTACACTTTGGGTGAAATGTAAACAGTTACGGAGATAAACGACATTAAACATTCTTTTTTCAATATTTTTTACTTATTTCCAGTAAAACTTTGGAATACCACTACAGTAACTTATATAGAACGTTAAAAATTTATGAAAAGTCATATAAAATTATTTAAACTTTGCAGAAATTTAAAAAAAAAATTGTAAGGTTTTTGTCATTTTATTTGACTTGTATTAAAGCGAATGAATTTTTAATATTCCATAGAAGTTACTGTATTGATACTCCAACATTTTACAAAAAATAAGTCAGAAGTATTGAAAAAAAGTGCAAATTTTGATGTCGCTTATCTCCGTAACCGTCCACACTTCACCCAAAGTGTAAATAATATTTTATATTCAAAATTAAATGAACAAGACTCTCCCGAAGTTTATGCTACTAGCTCTACGAGATACCATGTATAAATATTTACAAATAAAAATACCGGAGCGCGCTCCGTCTTCAAAAAAAGGTATCTCTGGCTCAACTACACCATTGACATTTTTTTTTAAATTTGTCGTGGACCACTAGCGTCGAAATTGAAAAAATGTTAATAGAAATCAAACGTCTTTTATTTTATTGGAGGTGTCGCGAAAAAAGCTGTTGAAATACTAAATAGTTTTCTTGTTTGTTTACATCAACGCATGATTTGAAGTATTTAGACTGTAACGGACAAATTAAGCCGAGAAAAGTGTCTACTGTAGATAAAATTTAACACTTTCTTTTAGAAAATTCACAAAAAAGCTATTTTATGGGTAAGTACCTACTTGCACAGCGAGTTCGAAGCTCGACGTGGCGCAATCAGAAATCGATATTCACAATGTGTTTTTTTAGTTATCTATGCAGAAATAGTAAGTAATTCAACTGACGACATCGACAACTAAAAATCTTATAGACGAACAAATCAGGAGTAAATGCAAAACTGGTTGTAAAATAATGAACTGTCAGGATCGTCGTGCTAATTAAAAGATTATATTCGAGCGTTCCTAAATGTACTTCATTTAGGTACCTACGAGTATATCCTCGTATATCCCCTAACCAGAACCCTACTTCCAACTCCTTCCTACAGTTGCCGGCAAACTTCTTGAAATTATTTGGCGTGGTGGGGGAATGCGCAGAAGACGAAATTTGGGTCTCGCTGGTGGAAAGGTAGATGCGCAAACTTCCCCCCACTACGCCGTAGAATTTCAAGATGTTTGCCGGCTACTGTACCCAAGTGTAGACTATGAATTTATGAACACCCGATGAAACATAAACATTCCGACCTAAGTAGGTATTCGGAAAATAACAATATTGTCATTATAATGATTGTTACCCCCACACTCAAAAATAGACGAGACGTAGATTTGCGACAACCCGCCTTATTCGATAATTACTAGACTCAAAAATATCCGGGACGAAAATATTTTTCAAATTTCTGCAAGGTTTAAATCATTTTACTGGACCTGTATCAAAGCGAATGAATTTTTGATATTTTATTTAAATTTTTATAAAAAATAAGCCATATTATAATATAAGAAATGCAAACGTTGATATCGCTTATCTCGGCAACTGTTATTTCACACAAAATGTAAAAAACATTTTCTATTCTAAATTGAATGAAGAAGACTCCCAGAAGTTAGTGTTTTCTTTTTTTTCTTTCTTTGTTTTCTAGGGCAGTTAGATATGAAAATTAAAAATATTTACTGCACTTTTGCTTATAGGACAATATTCGCGTAAGGGCCGCTTTCGTCTATTCATTATTCGCTTGATCGGCTACTTTTTATTAAGAATTTGGGCAAGAGTATTTTCAATGATTTCGTCACCTTTTTATTTTTTTTAATTTTACGCTTTCACAGGCCAAGATGCCCAATTACAGAAGAGAAACGCATCAAAAAACACCCAGGCTTGAGTAAATCACATAGATTAATTGTGACCTCATCGGGAATCGAACCCGGAACCGGTGTAAGAAGCCAGTGTTATGCATTGGGCTACGAAGGCCGTCCCATCATTTTCAACTCAATAATTTATTTAAAGCTCTTTCATAAAAAACATTTCGAAATTTTGTTTGTTGGGATCATGTTTTTAGAGTTGTTCTAGTGCGAGTTTTAAGCATTACTATTTTACTATATTGGCTTATCAAATACGAACGATGAAATTCATCAGTTTTGTATGATATTTTCAAAGAAATATCAGCGTGTATAGAAAAATTTTGGCTTCTCACTTCGAACACCGACAATACGTTCGCATCGGCTTAATCTGGACTAAACTACGTTCAAATCATAAATTGAGCTTCCCTGTAAACATAACGCGAAAATCAAAGCGATAACTTGTAAAAAGTTATTCTTCTTCTTCTTCTACCCCTTATCCTATTGGGTCGTGGTCCCTGCACCGCATAAAAGGATCCAACTTTTCCTGTCTTGGGCTTAGCTCTCCACGTCAGTCAATTTAGTTGCAACCTCTCTTCGCAGCAGTCCTCCAACTGTTTCCGCCAGCTCCTCCTAGCACGGCCCCTTGGTGTTCTGCCTTCTGGCCTGGAATATCTGCATTGGCAGTCTACCTGCCGGCATCGGCAAGATGTGTCCCAGCCACCGTAACTGTGATTTCTCGACAAACGTCAATAAGAGTTCAAGTTGAGAGTTGAGTATTTCTGATTCTGTCTCTTCTGGTAGCTCCTACTTTTCCCATCTCGCCGGCCTGTAGCCTTGAGCGGATTCTTTCGGTCAAGATCCAGTGATTTGTAAAAAATTAACCAATAAAATTACCTAACGTGGGGAGTGTTGTAAATATTTTATTTTGCCCGAGGCGTCCGAACGGCTCGGGACGGCCCTTGTCTCAATGTCTTCATAAACGAGAATTTAGCACACGCCAAGTACCTACCTGCATACGTGCGCGCAGTTATGAAGATAATTAAAAGGACACGTAGGTACCTACTTATTGGGAAATCAACAGAATTCTTCACAGCTATAGTCCGTCCAACTTATCTGGAGAATAAAGGAGGGCGTCCCAATCGTTGTGGTACTGCCCATAGTCTAAAAATTATCTAATTTGTAGGGAATTTTATGCAAAAAAAGATGTTTATACAAATGAACTCGTTAATGAATTATGTAATAAAAAGTATAAATAATAAAAATTCTATGTAAAAAATTATCGAATAAAGTATGTTCTAAAACTTTTCTCATCTTACGGCTTCTAAATCAATTTTTCCACTTATCCTTGTCTTTTTTTTCCGGGTGTAGATATTTTAATGCCCATTTCCACGGCCACTTTACCTTCTTTAACTATTTTGTAAATTGCCGATTTAGAATAAATTGTATAATGGTAAAATAAAAAACTAAGTATGGGAAAATCATTATAACTGCATGGCAGCACTAACCTGAAGTGGCGGCAATAAGTCTATGAACAAAATCAAACGGTATAATTGGGGCTTTTAGACGTTGTTCCTCTTCAAAAAACGTGTGCATTTTCAAGATTATTTCCCGAACACCGCTTTTAATGGTTTTTGGCATGGTGACAATCTAAAATTTTCTTAAAAAACTATCGAAACAGTCGTGAACCTTTCTGAAAACAAAGTCTGTCAAAGGTCTGTCAGCTGTAGATAATCCAATATGGCGTCGTTAGTTCCAAATTTGGCCATTCTTCAGATAAGTTAGACGGACTATACGAGGATCGCCTTACCTTTTTTCCGTGGTTCCCGACACAAAATACCCGATTTTGCAGTGGCTACTACACAAGATACGCAGCGGAGCTATTGGTTATCTTTCTTTATCTGGGATAAATTTCGCGTTGTACCCCGTATAAGAAATCCGGAGTTCTTTATGATAAGTCAGCTTCCTAATAATGTTAGTTGTTTTTCTCCCATAAGAATGTGTTGTTGGTAGGTGAATATAACATATATATTGTGCTAAACCTAATATTGATGCTGAAATTCTTGCAGATACCCCATCACCATTTAAAAAGTCACACTTGTACAGCATTAATTTTCAAGACAATAATCTGAACCCCCATAACACATCAATTTTATTTTTGCACGTACTCATTTATTTAATTTATTATGTCTGCGCATTCTTCACATGAAATATATATTAACGTATCATCCTCGAATAGTCTGATTATTAAGAGATTTATTGTAGTTATTATTTATTATATCTTTACGCGTGTGATAAATATAATTGGACCCAATACCGATCCTTGAGGAACACCAGAATTGTTTTCAATTGGTTCCGATACTAATCTTTCAATATTCATAACCTGTTTTTTTTTCTTGGTTGTAATCTTTGAAAGAGTGTATTGGTCATCTAGTATCGGCGTAAGCCGGAAGATGGAAGCGCTTTATCGAGCCTTTGGGACCCCCAATCGTCCTAGATAAAGGGGCGAAGATGATGAAGTATTAAGATAAGAATGAAAAGCGTTTTATCCTTTCTGTCTATTATTAGAGATTAATGATCTCGTGAGAATGTACATAAAATGTATTTAGGTTAATAAAAAAAATGTTTTTAAAATTGTATCGAAGGGTTAAAAAGCTACTATTTGAATAAATAATTCATTGGTCAGTAATTGCACCAGGGTCCAATCATATTAATTTTCTGCAAAATAACTAACGTTTTGATCGCTTAATTGTCTCAACGGAAACAAATCATAATAACGTGTAAAATTTATATTCACAATTATTGAAATCCCCAATTTTATTTAAACAAACCGGTCTTGTGTGAAGACACATTAAGTCTCGACCACAAAATCACATTGTAAAAAAAATATCGATTCGAATACATTTTTAAGATATTCACTCCAGCACGAAAACAGTTCGAAACCAATTTGAATATTGCACGCGTCTAATGAATATTAAGTAAGTTACATAAATGTTAAGCCATCTTACCTCCTTAATTCTCAACATTTTTAAAATATCACAGAATCACTGAATCGTCAACACTTTCCTTTGAAGCGATTTTACGTTAAAAGTGAAAAGTTTACGGTCAATGGTCACAACCGACTCGAAGGAAATCAGAAGTTGCACTGAAACCAAGAACGGTGCGCTGTTGGTATATTGCAGCGATTTTGCCCATGAATGACGCAAAGACATACCGGCCCGAAATGAATGTACCACCTCTGAGGCAGACACCGTCAATATTTTCGCAGAACTGGTAGCGTACTCAGAATTCACAAAAATATTATTATTATCAAAACATGTTAAAGGCATATTAAATTACGTGGAAGAAGATACCTCACTGCGGCATGTTATGAGAAAATAATATATGTATCTTTACCAGACAAAAATTATCCGGAATATTTTGCTTAGTTAGTTAGTTATGTTCAATTTTTTCAAGAACACAATACTGGATTTTAACCCCAGGGGGACATCATTAATCCAGATACATTATAGATATCTCAACTTTTTTATTAAATTAATTAAAAGAACAGACATAATTATTTTAAAATTAATACAAAAATCTGTGAAATATTTAATAACCAAATTAATTAATCAATTAGAAAGACATACAGAAAAATCTAATCTAGAACTTTGTTCTGAAAAATTACAACTTCACAAATATGAATGTGTTCTTGAATATATAATATCTGTTGTATAAATGTATGTCCAAATAAAAATGAATTATTCAATTAATCATGGCGTCCATCTAGCGGTGGCATTGCAAAGTAATTTCAACTACCGTATCAAAAAAAGTGGATTGCTCTATGGACAAAAATAAAAATTAATCAATTAATAAAAATAAGAACTACATATAAGGTCGATATATTCACGGAAACATAGAGGGTTGCTATAGCTTAGTGGTCAGAACACCGGCCCCGGAAAGGAGGTGACCTGGGTTCGAATCCCAGTAGTAACCTAATATTTTTTCGTGAATTAGATTTTTCTGTATGTCTTTCTAATTGATTAATTAATTTGGTTATTAAATTTCTTATATTTCTTTTCTTATACTATTTAATTTGGTACCTATTAATTTACTTATTTACACATTTTGTTTGTTCATACATGTATATACCTACTTTTTACTCTTACTTACTTTACTTTCTTTTTCTTTTTATTCTTCTAATAACGCAACTACAGAATTAGATATTTAAATGGAGTCTCAATGAATAGAATGGCTACTTACCTCAGAACAGGTATATTTATGTACCAGCGAGGTAGGTAACGATAAAAGCCTGCATACAAAGAACTGCATATTGTATTTGTTGCTATCTTATTCTTAAACTCTGCAAATATTCTTACCATTAATTATGTTTTGATGTACGCTCTTATAAAAGTTATTTAGCTAATAAACGCACTGAAACTGAAAAACGGAATATTGTTTAAAAAAAAAAGACATTTCACGAGGTCATTCAGTCGTAAAAGGCCCACAAAGTGTAGCAATTTTCATTTTTAAAACATCGTAGGTTTGGTCATTTATCAGCTGGTCGAATTCACAGATGCTACTACGAACCTAAGTTTACAACGCCAGAATGAGCGAGAACATTCGAGAGAGAGAAAGTACCACCGGCTTGCTGGTTGTGAATGATGTCGGCTGTCGACCAAGGTTTGTTTGTAAGTAGTGGCGGCTGGCTATTTACCTATAAGGGGCAATTAGTATTCAGAGGTGGCTGGAATTCGATTTTAACAGTATTAGTTTTGATATCAACCTCATACGAACGTACCGAAATCCGTAATCTGTGGGATAGCCACCAAGAGGGGCGAAGAAATATTAATAAAGAGATGGATATCTAGTTTCATCGGAGTAGAATAAAGTGGTTCAGAATTACTACGGTCAGCGAAACATCATCAAACATAATAATTTCGTTGTCTGTCCATCCGTCCAACTTCGTGTAACGTCCGTAATTTCGTTCGAATTCACGACTAAAAAATACATTAAACGGCCGGAGATGGGGCTTGAACCCCGGGCCACCGAACCCGAACCGGCCGATTTACGCATGTTGCTACGGCCGCCTCTTCGTGGAGCGCCAAAAAGATGCGATAAATATACTTATACTTTATACTAGGGCTTATTAAAGACTTGAAGATGTTACGTCATTTTTGACGGGTTGCAACCACATTCTGATAAAAACGTCACTTCCGAAAATGTACACGGAAGACTTCGACGCGCGGTAATGAGCGAAGCGTCTGCCGTGTTCCCGCTGTGGAGTCGTTCAACAATTGACCGACTCCGACTTTCGGATCTCTTTGGGGTAATTTCACTTTTTTTTAATAGAAAAATCTTAACTTTGGTTTAGAAAATACGTTTATGAAAAAGTTTTTTTGAGATATGTACATATATTAATTAACATTAAAAAACTATTTTGAAAATCACGATTTTAAACTCCTGCCAAAACGCTTATTTTCGTAAGTTAGGGAACAATTTTTCTGTCAATCTGACGTTTAACACGTAACAGCACATTCCCCTATTTAGACGTTCATTCGTTTCTTACAAAACAAGCCGGCTTTTTTAAATAGTGCGTCCATAATGTCAGGGAAAAGTTTTGTAGATATTGTATGGTACCCAAATTTAGAAATTCTTTCCAGAAAAATGAGTGAGAAAAATTAAGGACTCAATTTTCGATAGGTTTTCGGATTTTCCTTGTGAAAATACGTCCTCCATTATTTTAAATGTATTCTTGATAGTTATTTTATTAAAATAGGTCACAAACACAGCAAAATCTATATAAAAAACCATAGGTAGGTACCGGGGGCGTGCAGTGGGAACAAGAAGCGTGACTTTTTTCTAAGCATATATTTTGAAAAGAAACCGAAATAAGAGATAAATCTCGGAATACTCAAATCACAATAATTAATATATAATAAAAAATTTAATATTTCATAATATTCTGCCAGATAAATATTTAATTTAGATTTTTTTCCCAATATACGGTTAAATAAGTCATGCTTCTTGTTCCCACTGCACGCGCCTGGTAGGTACAAACACGAGTAAAAACAAAACTAAGACGAACAGTGGCCATAGAAAATAAACAAATTACAGTGACAAAAACCATAGATCACATATGGTTTATCTATAATTCTTGCTAAATATCGTCACGACCAATCATATCACGTTTTAATGGAATCGTATTTTTTAAGATTTTTATTATAAAAAATATTAATGAAAACATTATCCCGCACCATCCATACTGAGTTACAAAATATAATTTATATTTCTGAATCTATTTAAAATATTTTCATACATATCTGTAAAATGTAAAATTACCCTATTATGGCGTAGGTACAGATGCAAAACCGCTACTATCCATATGGAGCCCATACGTCAACTTTGACGTGATGAATATGATATAAAATAAATACAAATATTATTTTAAAAGTTGGTAAAAATCTGTTTGTTTTACACATACTAATTTCTTCATCCATGTGCCGGCTGTTTGATGATTGGTAATATGAATAAGTAGTTGAACGAAAAAATACATTTTTACAAAAACGGGTTGTTTGATTGGTGGAAAATGCAAAAATATGTGATCAAACAACCGGCTGTTAATGATTAAACTGATATTTGAGGTTTCTAATGTCCTGACTGCAGTAATTTTTAAGAAAAAATCGTAGATCTTAATTTTGAAGTCACGGATTGCACTGCATATATTCGAATATATTACGTGTTTGTATTGGGATATCGGACATAGGTAGATAGTACTCGATGATTGCCTCATGGCATTACATCACTATTATTTCGGAATACAAAATATACTTAATACGTTTATTTTGTCGGATTTCATAGAAATGTTTTATTTCCGCACAAATCGCTCAGCTGTCAGGTGAATCAATTTAAATGCGTTTTAGGCAGGGCCGGTCTCAGGACAAAATCAAATTTTGTTGCTCAGTAATGCCATCAAAGTTGTCATTTTTTTTCAATATTTCTGACTTTTCTAAAAAAAAAAAAAGTAAAACGTGACTATCGTGAAAGGTTTACGTATACCTAATTAAATCGGGAATTGGACTAATTTCAATCATGATTTTTTTATGTAGGTTGGTAGCATAGATTAGATAATATAATGTTGGTAGGTAATCGATGACAATGTTGCCATGGATAAACGTTTCCATATTGCATGTCAACCGGTCATATGCCGGAGCGCAGATCTGCGCGAAAACTTTTGTACCCTCTATGTGCCGCAGCGCACATCTGCGCTCCCAAGAGGCGCATGCGAATTTTGCATATTTTACCTGCGTTTATGGGTTTTTAAAGCTTATTCTTTGATGTATCTCAAGTTTTTGAATGGATGGACGAGTTCTATTTGTCAAGTAACCTCATTTGCCGCGCAAACCGGACAAATCATTCCAAATGTCGTCTTCGAACCGCGCATTAATTGTGTTATTTATCTTTGTGTATTATTTAAAAAATGTTCTTAGGTTTTCACGGCCACTCAGAATCTTCAAGTTTGTGTTTACTGGGGTATTATGCCGTGTTGTTACGACCTTTCGGGCCGACGTTTCGGATCCCATTGCAGGGTCCATAATCAGGGCTGATGTTGGCACATCAGCCCTGATGATGGACCCTGCAATGGGATCCGAAACGTCGGCCCGAAAGGTCGTAACAACACGGCATAATACCCCAGTAAACACAAACTTGAAGATATTTAAAAAATGTTTTTTTTTAAAATAAAGTGTTAAAATTAATTATTTTTATATTCTTTCATATCTTTAGAACGAAAATATTGAAATACAACATCTTATGGGTTATTGCTTCCATGGTTTTATTCGATAAACATGTGCGTACATTTCTGACAGTAAGTTTCGTTACATATTTTCATAATTAATGAATAAGTAATTATTGTACTAGTAATTATTGAAACAAGTTAATTACTGAAGTATGTATATTGAGAAACCATAAATTGCAACTTCTTTACGATTATTGTTGATTTTTACATGAATATAACCATCACAAAAAAGTGTCTAAAAAACAGCAATCGCGCGCGAAAATCGCGGCAGACAGGTTAGGTACATTCCGCGTTACGTACCTACGGCCGGCACACGACCGGTTAAATGTTAAACCTTCTTTACAAATTATCATAAATGAATTCATATAAACAGAAGCATCATAAATTTCATCCATAAACGTAACTAGAATCCATCTGATCTCTTTCCGTTTTCAAAATTAATATGATTTCAAAATTGTTATTAAAAAATAAAATGAAAACATCGACTTAAAAAAATGCTATTTTAATAAAACACTCTGAATTTGATTTTTTTTAAATATTCTAATTTTTTTAAATATTTCAGTTTAATGAAAATTAAAACTAATAAGTGCATCCATTACTATATTGGTATCAATCAATATATACAATTATCTATGTAACAATGTCCATCACTAACGTAACAAGATGGCAAAAATACTGGCGAGTTGTATAAAATGACGCATAAAAAAGTATAATTCACCGCGCTACCAGATGGCTCAAATAATAACGAGGTATAATAAATAGCTAGTAATTAATAATAATTAATAAAAGTAATAATCGATTTAAACAATGTCACTCTATTAGCAGATGATTGCAAAATACCCCCTGCACCACATTGCACCGACAATCTAACAAAGTTGGGCTCACCCACAGAACATTTAGTAAATAGGAATTAGTAACAGGGTCGCTCACATATGTAAGTAAAATGCACACAGTTCTCACTAAAAATTAAACCTTTTGAAAAAACACACTAAGTATGTATAGTACAAAAAATTTACTTGCCAATTACATAAAACTCGCAGACATAAATATAGGGCGAATATACAGGGTGTTTCATAGCTAGTAGCGAAAACTTTACAGATGGATTCCTGCCTTGATTATGAGTCGAAAATATTTAAGCAACCATGATCTTATATCAACAGTTATGTAGGCATGCAATATCAAAATTTGCATTTTTTTCTCTTATTTTTTTAAAATTATTTTTTGCAAAAAGTATCATTACAGTAAGTTATATTGATTATGAAAATATAATTCGCTTTAATACAAGTCAAATAAAACGATAAAAACCTTGCAAAATTGAATATAATTTTTTAATAGATTATTATCATTTTAGTTATATTGAAGCGAATGAATTTTTCATTATCAATATAAGTTACTGTAATAATAGTTCAACTTTTTGCACAAAATAAGTCAGAAATATTGAAAAAAAAATGCAAACTTCGATATTATTATCCAGAAGTATTGATATTTAGGTTATGGTTGCGTGAACATTTTCAACTCATTATCCACCTGTAAAGTTATTGCTACTAGTTATGAGACACCCTGTATACAGTCGAAAATAAAAACTCTAGCTGCAGCTAGGGATTACGGATAGAATTGTAGATTGTATTTTCCATAATATAAGTAGATATTGTTTAATAAATATGCTTCTCATAATCATTAGTAATGCACAGCTTTTTTGCTTACACGGGACACTGGGTGTTGACACCAGAATTCTATTGTTATTGTGTACAGAAAATCTTGTCTTGGTTGATTAATTTCCATAAGAGGTAAATCCACAAATGCCAGTTTAATCATTAATGATTATATTTTGAAAAATCATATAATTTCTCTCAAATACGCTTGTTGTATTTGTTGCTATCCATGTTCACAATTTGACGTAGTTTCACTGAAAGCGTCCAACCCACAAAATGCTAAAAATTAGTTATACAGAGTTATTTGGAAAACATTAATAACACCGCAGGACTATATTCCTGCCTTGATTGTGAGTCTAAAATGTTCAAGCTATCATGACCTAACATCAACAGTTACGGAGATATGCGACATCAAAGTTTGTATTTTTTTTTTTTTTTGTAAAACGTTGGACTATCATTACAGTAACTCATATCGATTACGAAAAATTCAATCGTTTCAATACAAGTTAAATAAAATGATAAAAACTGAAAAATTTCCAATTAGAATTCAAAGGTTTTTATTATTTTATTCGACTTGTATTAAAGGGAATGAATTTTTCGTATTTGATATAAGTTACTGTAATGATAGTGAAAAAGCATAGTGTTCATTTCATAGACCAATTAAAAGATTCACAAATGTTAAGAACAAAGCCAGATGAGATATTTTCTCTCCGGTAGCAAGTGAAAGTGAACAGGTTAAAGTATATGATGACAAAAGAAACTCAGATTTTACTCTGCGCAGGCCCAAGTACTGTAGCGCCGCCCATCTCCCTAGCTCGACCTCTTTGTTCTCATAAGTTTACGGAGGTTTTTATTCTTCTTCTTCAACTTAATTTTGACTTACAGAGAATGCTCATAAAGTTTAATGAATCCTGCTCAAAGTATAATATGATCATCTCCATAGCGAAAACAAAATGTATGACATTCTCTAACAGATAGCAAGGTATGCATTTATAAGACCTATATGTGACCTATTCTCAGATATGGTATTAAAGCGAGGGCGGACACTGTCAAGACAAAGAGCATGCCAAGAAAAACTGAAATGAGAATTTTGCGTGCTATTGCTGTGAGGAATAAAGCAATCCGGGAAGTCTGTGCGGTTCAAGATGTAGTCAGATGGGGACGACAACTTTGACGATATTGGTACCAACACGTACAGAGCATGAATACAAGATTACCACACATAGCTCTGCATGGCGTACCAGATGGACCGCGCCCACCAGGGAGACCCCTGAAGCGATGGAGAGATAGCTGGAATTTAGCATCTCAAGAGGAAAAGAGTTGAATCTAAATAAAGGTTTTTATTATGTTAATTTAAACAAATCGCTGGGTCGGACCATAGATACTGGCATAGGACTGAACAGGTATCGCAACAGGCCTTTTCGCATCAATATAAAGTAAAGTCTGGAGCTACTGATGCACGCATGCGTGACATTATTTCACCTATGTCAACCGCTAATTCAATTGTGTGTGCTTGACGACATTTCGTTATAAACATAAAATATATTTTTTTAAATGTGCATACTCACAATTTTATTATTCCTTTCTTAGGAACCGCAGTAAAATTTATGGCCATAATTTATGTGAGGCTCCTTAGTGACAATTACTTATACACATGTACGTGTATGTAATTATCACAATGTAAGGCGCATGACTTCCAAGGCCAATAATAATAAGATTTGAATATTTTCCAAGAACCTCTATTCATTTGAAGATGGTTCTGACCTCCTAGTACAGTAAAACCTCCTTAATTAGAAATTCAAGGGACCCAAAAATAAATTTCGTATTATAGGGGCCCCCCGATAATTCGAAATTTTAGGTACAAAAAAAAATCTCGTTGCGATTGTGAAATTTGCCAAAAATCGTAAGATTCTTGAAAAACCGTTAATTTTGTTAAATTTATGTTTATATTTAAATAAATCACTTTGTAAACGCAATATTTATTACGCCAATGCAAAGATCGTGGCATTTTGACATATTTGCTGGTCTCTCTTTTTTTTCCATGGATAGGTGGCCATAATCAAAAATGTTTATTATAATTGATTTATGGAACGCTTCTTCAATCTTCAAACGAGTTTAACTTTTGAATTCTCCTTTTTTCTGGCTCAAACCAACAATGCACGGTTACTAGAAATATAATTGTCAATAAATACGTAAAACAATAAGATAAGTCACTAAAACCATCTCATAAAGAAAATTTTATATTTTAATAACACAAATACAGTGATTAGAAAAAAAATCAAACTAAAGACATATTTAAAAACATTATAAACAATTTAAAATGCATTTAGGTATGAGGATTAGCGCAAATACTGCAAACCAAACTATCCGCGCATATCAAGGTAGCCAACTGAAGAAAGCGTACGCAGTATTCCCCAATTTTAGGGATCGTGATACAATATGTATAGAAATCTCTGAATAGAAAAGGGGCAATTGGTTGCGAAATACGCCAAGAATCGTAAAACTCATGAAAAAGGCATTGATTTTGTGAAAAATTTATGTTTTTCATATTTCAAGAAATCATTTCGAAAACTCAATGTTTATTATGCTAATACACAGATACATTTAAAAGTACCCGATATTGACATTTGTTGTTCTCACTTGCGAAAAAACTCGAAATATTTTTTCAATCTCGTCATATTTCAAAAAAATTTCAAATTACGCGAACTTAAATGTATTGATTTGCGGCGCAAGGGAATAAAAAATATTTCGAATTACGAATTATCTGGGTTCGAATTAACGGGGTTATACTGTACATAGTAATGTATATAGATATATGTAGTAGTAATGTGGATTATTTACCTTATCAGACCTCCAAAGTATGATAGAATCCATTTTGAATAGAAAAAAATCTACTTATTCCATTTTTCTTCCTGCAATCAATTATTATGAAAAAATGTGAAATTGTTTTTCCATTTATGTATTTAATTTAATAAAAGGCAACAATATGTAAAATCAATATTTTAATTTTAAAAATCACAGTACAAGCATTTATAAAGGTATCAACAATTTAATATTATTACAAAAATATTAATCGATGGCTTCATTAAAATACAAATGAAAATCTAACTTCGTTATTGTAGTCTTTCAAATATGACAAGTAATATTCCATTTTTTTTATATAAATCTTTATTTTATCTCGTGGTATTGGAGGTAGATCTAATATTTGGTGATCGGCAAACCTTTTAGAGAACTCTCCTGTTGCTTTGCTTTTGGCATTTTGTACATCTTTTTCACTATCCGAGCTTTTGCTTAATTTTTTGACAATATTTAATAATGCATGGATGTCAGAGAGGGCACAATTCATGTAATAGTCTCTATGGGAATCGTCCGGGCCATTGATAAGACATTTCAAGTCATGTAACATTGTACTTTTGGTATCAGAGTCACTGATGATGGACGGATTCTGAAAGAAGAATTGTTAAATGTGTTGTCACTGTCAATTAGAATTGAAATCAATCTGAATAGAACATATTAAAGTGTGTTTCATCGCTGTTCATGGACATTGGAATCCGCACAGTAAAATAGATAAAAAATAAACATTAACATTAAAAAATACTAAAGAAACTTCTGTCAGAGTTTTCTGGGTTATTCTGTGGTATTTTCGTCCTCTCTGGCTGACCTTTATGGGTATAAAGATTTGTCAAACAGATAATATTTCCAGAAAGCAGGATTGTTGAACGTTTTGTTGTATGGCTTGTTTACCCGATAGAGTTAGTGAAATAAAAACAGCACTAACAGTGTATTTTGCATCAGTCTACGTATTTTCATAAACGAGGAATCAAAAAATTGCCAGAACTATGGAGGAAGGTCGCATCTATCAACGGATAATAAATTTTAGTAGAGCACTTTATTAAATTGTTAAAATAAAATTGTTTTTAAAAAACTTCTTCTAATTTCAAAGAATGCTCTTTTTTGATTACACCTAATATACTTACATGTATAGAAATAAATACATATTAAATGTGGACTCGCTTCATTGATGGGATATTATAGGAAAAAATACATTGAAAAGGAAATGGATCCCAAACCCTACCTAGGGGCCATACATAAATTACATCACACGGTAAGAAGGGGGAGAGGGTCAACAAAGTGTGACATTGTGTGACAAGGGGGGGGATGAGTCACAAGTATAAATTTAAAGTATTAAAACTCAACTCTAACGAAAACCTTTAAAATATTAATATACACATGGAATGTTCCCAACATTATCCAAATCAAGAACAAAGTGACTGCTACGCCAGTCATAAATAATATAAAGGAATGGGTTCAAAGTCCGTGGACACAAGATGATTCAATTTTGTATCGTTCATTTGTGTTGTTTTGTAATATTTCTAAAATGCTTAAATTATCATTGATTTTATGAAAAATATTTTAATTAAAAATATATAAATAATTTTGGAATTGATGTTTTAATTTGATAATTTCTAAATTTTAAATTGCAAAATATGTACCATCACACCAGGGGTAGGGAGGGGGGGTCCCCCAAAAATATATGGATGGCCCCTTATGTAGTATTGATGGATCCAATAACGTATATACTCACATTGTGACACTCCTGCACAACAGACTCAATAGCTGTTTCGGCATTATCAAAATTTGTTCCGCCTTTGAGGTTATTGCATATGGAAGTAAGGCAGGAAACTGATTCAGAACAGAAGGACATATGTTCTCCATTGAACATTCTAACAGTGTAAGCATATGAACACAGAACATTCAGGAGATTGTATTTCACGCACACTGCTGGCGTTTGTTTCTGTAACAAATAAAAACAAAATTTTGGGATAGCAATTTTTTTTTCCGTAATGAGTTGTTCTGCACACCGTTAAGTATGAATGGATATCAGGGATGGACATAAGTGCTGATTACGGATATATTAGATTTTCGAGAGCAAATATCCTCGGTATATTGATTTAAATAAATAGAATTGATTGCTGAGCCAGTATTAAAAAAGTTATTACATTTTCAACATACATTTTAATATTTGCTTCAATATATCTAAGGGCGAACTAAAAGAAGAGAAAAACATTGTGAAACAAAAAATTCATAATTTATGAGTAAGAAAAAATATTATAAAAAAAAACATCATCCAAATTATCGAATTGTATTTATACCTAAGCTAACAAATTTTGTCTAAAAAAACCAAACCTAACCTAACTTAAAAATTTATTTATATTGTACAATTCAACTCATATAATTTTTTTTTTAATAAGGGTACTCTAGTCGTGAGAAATCGAGCCTTTTGCAAAAATAAAAAAGTTCCTGTACTCGTCAAGTGTCTCTGGTGTTTGCATAAACAAAACATGGATAAACCAGCACATTTTTCTCTTGTTTATGTTTGCGCTTTGTACCTAGACAACTTGAATCAAATCCTTAGATAAGAATGTATGATGAAATTTTCAACTTTTTAAATATATACTTGTTGTTTACTATTATTATTAATATTTTTTATTTAAATTATTAAATTATTAAAATCAGAATATTCAATTATACCGAAAAAAGTTGTTAATATTCCATAGAACTCCCAACGCACTATTCTGCATTACAGCCATTTTTAAAAATGGATATTTGGCTATTTATATAATGGATATCGCTGTTATGATGTTTCAGTATAAACCGACATCAACTCTCACTTTAGTATGAAGCGGCCATTTTGTCACGTGACCCGTCCTTGGGATTGATTACTTGAAGAGGATAATAGTAAAAAGCAAAGTGCTGACTTTGCCTTTTACACTATAAGATCATGCTTAAATGAATAAAAAAAAGTCTTAAATAAAATAACTTACGGATAAGGATGAAAAATCTTTCACTGATTTATGAAGACCTGGACACATTTTTTTATAATCTGGTTCTTCTTTCACTAACTTGGATCCATCGACTTCCTCAATCAATTTCTTTTCTTTGTGATACAGCCACCACGGCTGCCAGGACGGTAAAATTTTAGTGACATCGCCAGAGCTCAGCAGCGATTCAAACTCATTCTTTTCATCTTCAGTCAAAAGTTGCCAAACCACGTCGGCGTCATCTAAATCCACTTCTTTTAGTCTAGTAGCAAGATCGGGGATCGAATCTTCGTCATCTGAATCTTTTACACCCTCTTCAGTTACGTCCTCAAAGTTTTCGTCACTCTCCTTGGAATTATCATCGGGATCGTCAGAAATATCGGGATACGCTCGGTTCAACATTTCCATCATGCTTTCTGGGTCGTCTGAATCAAATTCGGTTTCTTCAGTCCGCATTCTAGACAGAATCTCCATCATTTTTCTTTTTGTTGAAGGATCTGGATCAATCGTGCCCATCTCTTCATTGACACAGTCCCTGTAGAAACTCTCTGAGCACTGGAGGTGGGCTTCAGTTTTATAACAGTCCATGGAACAATATAATATATTGCAGCGGGGACAGCAATACTTACTCGGTTTCAGCTCACATCTAAAACAAATTAAAGACAGCGATTACAACACGATAAACCTAGACAAAAAAGTTTTAAAGGTTAAGAAATTTAAAAGGAAAGCTTTACATTTTGCAAATCTTTGAAGAGCTGGTTGATGGCTCGTCGTCTGACATTCTAAATCGTGTGACGTTCCTCCGAAAACTGAATATTTTATGATATATATTTTTCAATAAAATTAAACCTAAACTACTTTGCTATTGCTAAATACTGTCAGTTGTCAAAACTTCAATATTGAGTGCACTGTGGGTCACGTTCATATTTTACAATTATCACTACCGCCAAGATTATTAATTTAAATGTCACTTACGGTAGACTGGGTAGGTACAGTTATGGTACAGTTGTAACATTTTGACGTATAACTTTATTATGATCCAGCTTGACACATGCATTAAATTATTTTACATTATTATTTAATTTAAGAGAACAAGAAGACACCAAAAATCGATGATAACGTGTTAAACTCATTGGTGGAATCAGATCCGCGCAAAACAATCAAGGAATTATCAGAATTATCGAAAGCCTATGAAGTAGTTTGAATTTCTTCCTTCCTCGTCTACACCTTATTAGTTGAAACCTACTTGGTTTGGCCAATGTTGGATGGGGGGAATGGAGATGGTTTGTTGTAGCTGGATTGATGAAGTGAGTGAAGAGTGACAGTGAGATGAAGATCCACCAATACTTGTCCCTTATTAATCCTTTTTTCCCATTTAATTCCCACTCTGTTTACTTTACCTTATTTACGTCTAACGACATCTATTGTCGTGTATGGACTCTACAGAAGGAGGCACTGCAGAAAACGACTGACGGCGGAAGCGTTAAAGGCCATCAGGAAAGATGACGTAGAAGCATCAAGAAAACTTCACTGGGAACCCCCAGGAAGACACGCCTAGACACAAGGGAGGCAAGAGCTAACACGACACTCGGCGGACAGGCTCGTGAACCACCCTCCGGGCACCGGGCACCGGGCGCGCGGGGGAGTCCTGTAAGGTACGCATGCGTATTTACACATCCGTAAAGCACCCACACGTACTCACATCATCATAGCCGCCGAGTCGCGCGGAGCAACACGCGCCGAGGAGCGAGGTCATCACTCCCTGACAACAGCGAATGCAGAAACGCACATATACATCCACACACCTGAGGACAGCCGCATACCAGCAAATTAGATTGCAGACGAAGACAAAAACACCAGAGGCCCGTGGACGGAGGCGACGGATTATCGTGCGGTCAGCATCCCCGGTCATATACATCGGCACATGCCGACTCCAGACAACGGACGTTTCAATTGTTCTCGACGAGTATAAGAAGCGTGCCAAAAACGAATCATCATCGCTTCCCTCTAGGACTGCCGACTCGGACTAGCACTTTCTCTAAGTTGTCTTTATACTCACGTTGTAATCTCGTTAATTAATTGTACCATTTAAAAAAACATTTCTACTGAATAAATACTGTAAAACATCTTTACGTATTTTACCCACATTTGATTCTGTTTAAATACGGTGGTGACCATTAAATCAGTCTCTTAACAACCTACACCATAACCCCCACAACAGTATTATTTTTTTGGTATTGTAGCTGAAGTACTTGTAACTAAATAAATAAATATAATTTAAATTAATGTTTGTGATTTTTCACGACTGTACTAGTATGTAATAATGTATATTTATATAGTATATTTTTGACGGTATAAAGAGAACCGGATGTGGCTAAGTCAGTTAGTCGCCGCGTTGCTGTATTGCGCGACCGGGGTTCGAACACCGCTCCAGCCGTGTGTAATTTCGTTTTTTAGCTTCAAAGTCGAACGAAATTATTATATTTAAATATTACTGGAACAATAAATAAATAATAATCAAGTGCATGACGTGGATCATTGCATGCACCGCTACATGCTTTCGCTATATGCGCATGCTGCGCCTGCGCAACATCCGTTACAATGAAAATGTTACCCTGAATGCGCCAAAAGAAGATAGCTTCAAAAATATTCGTCGATCAATCAAGTGGCGGCGCCCTTATTTTTCGTTTTTAAGTACATTAAATTTTTTTCATCATATCCGGTAAAAGGTTGAGTACCGCTGGTTTAGACCATCGGTTTTTGCGTTTTCCTCCAATCGAACAATCTGTTTTCGTAAAAATCTATGGTTTTTACGAAACAACTATAATTCACGTTGATGCAATCGGCCTGACATGTCGCTGTATATATAAAAAAGCCAATGTGCCGTTTAGAACATTCTGAGATGAACGAATCAATTTTTCATATAAATAATGGAGATATACTTAAAAAAACATTGCCGTTCATCTGGAAAGTCTGCTTAATAATTATTTAAAATATTTCTTATAAATCTAGTTTATGCAATTATTTTTTAAAACAATTATTCGTTTACATCAGAATGGACTAAAACGGCACATAGGCTTAATTATATATACAGCGACGATGTGTTGTTTCTTTATATACTTACTGTAGGTGGGACCGGTGGGACTTATGTTATTGATATAAAAATAGATAAATGAACAATTTTTCAAAATTTTTATTACATTATTATAAATATATAGCGTTTTTATGATCTAAACAAAATTAAAATCTACATGTTTTTCCAACATACGGCTTTATCATCAATTTATAGTAAATAAAAAATACCTTGTCAATTCAATTATAAGCAAATACTGGTTAAAACTATTTTAAAATTAACAGAGTATTGATTTCCACAAATAACGGGAATTTTGTCTGTAAAATCGAGGTTGGTTAACGCAAAATTCTGTAATGTAATTTTGAAACCATTTGTGATCTGCAGATTCAAGATGCTTGTGACAATTTTTTTACAAAATTCTGTATTGACAGGCACGGTACTTGTGAACGATGTCTTATTACCCGACATTTCAGTCACTCACACACAGCAGCGATGTGTTCCAATAAAACAGCATTTTTAATATGGCTAATAAAAGCTCTATTTGCTTGATATAGGCAATTAATAACAACCCATAATTTTTGTCATAATTAAACTGTGCCATAAATAAAAATGTCAAAAACATAAATAATTTTCGTCATAAAAAATGTTTTAGTTAAGAAGTATTCATGAATGAAATGAATTATTGATGCGTGTACCTATCCATGTTGACTGTGCCGTGTCTTAAGTTGACATCTGTCAAACATAAAGCAACAGATATGTTAACAATATTTTATACGATAATATTTAGATAAAAATATGTTATACCATCATCATCATCTTCATCCCCTTATCCTAGTAGGGTCGGGGGCTCAAAGACTCGACAAGGTGCTGACTCGATTTTTACCATAATGCATAAAATTTATAGGCGTGTCATGCTTGCGTTTGCGCTAAACTAAATAAATAAATAGAAAAAAATGACAGAAATGTCGAGCAATCCAAACACATTTGCTCTCCTCGCGTGCTCTATGTAAGTATAAGCATACTGTGAATATGAAAACAGTTCCTCCTCGATGTGGGTAGGCCCGTGTATTTTATGGCGTATTTATGATTGTTCTATACACAATAAAAATAGTTCATTATGCGTAAGCACAACAATGTTGGATATATTATTGCAAGAATATTCGCACTATGAACCAAAATCATATTTTTTCAGTGTTCGTATGATGTCTTTAAAGGATATATATTATATATATATATATATATATATATATATTATATATATAAACGACTTTATTTAAACAAGGCAAATTTTTACTTAATATGTGAAGCACGTACACTAATCAGTGAGTTTTACGGTACCATGAATAATTCCATGCACTGTGTACATGAAAGCAGTTTACCTGCTCCATGATTGCATGAATAATTGCAATGTGAAATTGAAAATAATCTTTCTCATATTCTAAAGTACCTACCTATATATTCTTAAGCATAAAGCGTTTTCCTTAGGCTTCTTATATAGTTGCTTTTTTCTTTATATATTTGTATCTGTATTTTAAGTATTTTTGTTATTATTTTTTTTAGCACGTGTACTTCTAACTGTGTATTCTGATTGCACGAATAATTGCACTGTGAACAAGAAAACAGTTTCTCTACAGTGTGTGTAAGCGAACGTCTTTTTAAATCGGATATACGATTGCACGAATAATTGCATTACGAACATGGTAAACGTTTTCCCGAGTAAGTACGTGTTCTTTTAAACTTGACTTCTGAGTGCAAAAATAATTGCACTGTGAACATAAAAACAGTTTCTCTGCATTATGTGTAAGCATGCTTACACATAATGCAGAGATACACGAACAATTGCACTGTGAGCGTGAAAAAAGTTTTTCCCATGTGCTTAAGGCGATCGTCTAGCAGAGTGAACAAATTTCACAATTTTTTCTCATATCTTCTCTTGCGTTTTTTATCATAGTACCAGATTTACGGTTAAAGAAGGACTAAGAATACCGAAGGTCATAAATAAATATGGACAAAGAACATTAAAATATGTCATATCAAAAATATTAAATAAAATCCCGTTCAGCTAGCAGCCAGGTACAAAAAGCAACTCTAGCGGGCTTGTCAGGTTCGGCGAGTTCGTGGACACGGTGAAGGTGAAATGGATGTTTCCTTTCATTGTGAATGACATTTCACGCGAAGTATTACGAAACACTGAATCGTCTGGCTGCGTCATTGGTGCTCGCTGATGGATCAGCTTCGAAGAACTCCACTATTTCATCCTCCTCACGTACTGTGTGCCTTGGTGGACGACCACTATCTCTCATTGTATGCTGGAATTGTCCGTAATCCCGTAATCGCTGTGTGGCAGCTAACATCGATGGCACTTATTTTTCCGATTCTAGTATTCGGGATGCAGTATGATCTGATAAAGATTGTAACTCTATTTCGGCAGACGATTCCGTGATACATTCTTCTGATGGGTAACACCGCTTCTTTTCCTCCAACACTTTCTGATATGATGGCAATGAATTTGGAAACTTAGAATTTATAAACTCCTTTAATAATAAATATTGATGTTTCGTTAATTTAGTTTCAGTAATGAAAGATAAAACTTCGTCAGTATTGAATTCCATAGAAGAGGTGTTATATTGGTTGGAATCGTTCAGTAAAGGATTTATCGCGGCATTGTCCACCTTAGCTAACTCGGCTGGCCTGGGTCGTTTTGACCTCTTGCTGCAGTACGCGAAGTTCTTTCTGTACTGCACTCTGCTTGTGGAAGGAAGTTCACTAGCCGCCGGCCCCTGGGTGCCGTGGCGGGTAGCAGTCGACACACAGAAAATTTCACTTTCGGTAAGCCAGTCACCATACTTTGTGATCATTCGAGGCCTAGATCGCTGGACTTGCTTCCAGTATTTTGCCAATCTTACACAAATATTGGAAATCCTATTTTGCAAGTCGTTGGGGTTCACATTTTTAATATCCGGTAGAAGATGCTTCAGAATTTGAAAAACTTGACGACATCTGTCAGAAGCACTCTCACTCTCCTTAATAGATAGCCAAGTATCTAATACAAGCAGTCTTGTAAAAGAACACTTGATAGTCGTGCCTAAAACAAAAAAGACAATTTGGTTCAAGTCAACTCACAGTCGCAGATATTCGCAGGTAAATTCTTAATAATTTGAAAATAGACAAATTAACCTACATTTTCGTATAAAAATTATGCGTGCAAGCTTATGCAGAATTATTTAAAGTCTCGATAAAAAAAAATGTCATTGGCATTCTAAATTTAAAATTTACCGGTACTAATTTACCATAACTGGATATTATTCAAACACGTACACCCAATCATGGACAGAGTGTCCATAAAGTGAACTTCATTATTTTTATTTTTTCTCATGTATCTATCATACGTCTGTTCTAGTATATCTTCACGTTTCTCTAGAAATTCCTGTCCGTTCACAAACAATCGGCCAGGAAAAAAGTGGTCCTCTTCGTTTTTTTTCTTTCCGGTTGGCTTTAAAAGAACCATTACATTAATAATGAATACTTTTGTCTTTTACTTGATTATTCATATTTCCATAACTAGCTGTTCATAATTGGGGGTCCTACACTGGAGTATTTACCGTCCATTGATGGCTGTTCATAATAAGATAATGTCCGTAATTGGGGGTCCAACACTGGATTACTACTACTGACCATTGATGATGTCTGAGTAGGAGTGTTGTTTTTTTATAATATTTTATTGCACTGAGTGAAACGTTGAATACTGATTTACAAAAGGACTTTTTATTTACCTCCAAAACCCAAAGAATGTATATTGAAAAATGAACAAATTACAAAGCAAAAACAAAAAAATTCCCCTTATACTGTCCATGACTGGTGACTACCTTACTTGCATCGCGATTCTTGTAATAAATTAAGATTCCCGACACTAAATGACTCCGCGTAACTAACAACCGTGATAGTCGCAAACAAAATGGCTGTCGGCTGTCAAAAACTGTTAGTATGAAAGCTAAAATATTGGCACAACTGATCGGTGTTGTCATTTGAAAAAAAATAAATACTTCGCGTTTGCTTAATTTTGGAGGTAAATTCAAAAATGTCCATGGCTGGTCCGCGTTCAGCATAGGCGCCATTACCTTATAATAAAAACTTGGTTTTTATGGATTAGTTTTTTTTTAAATGTCAAATTATATTAATCAATGTAAAAAGAACAAATAAATTAAAAATTATAAAAAAAAACATATCTGTGGAGCTGCGCTGCACAGCTGGGCGTAACCTTAGTAAAGGCCATTGACATATTACATATGTCTATATATCGTCCTCTACTTTATGGGTTGACAATGGAAAGAAATCAACTGCTCACCAGTGTGCTGGTCGCCCCTTCTGGAGTACTTCGAGCACTCCTGCTTAATATCGGGGAGAGATATGTCTATTTCAGTATAGGGTGCTACTAGGTCACCGCTCTCGGCTACAGACCGCTCATCTGTCTGCACACCACCTTCCTGTGCACTTCCCCAACCCGCATTGCTGCAATTTGTCTCTGGAATAAAAAATAATAATCCAGTAAAGCAGAGCTGGAGAGATGCCTTTCTCCTGGGCTCGGCTCCATGTCACATCGGGCAGTACTTTCAATTCAATTCAATTCAATTTTTCAATTCAATTTTTATTTATTACATAATATGTACATTACAAACTTTATGTTTAATGCATACATATTATGAATTTATACACATGAATGAATGAATGAATATTTCATCAAGCTATTCATCACATGAGCCACCTGTGTGCTTCTGGTTGCGCTGCGCTTCTGTGTACTGCTCTCTTATAACAGCAACAAAGGCTTCGCCTATTTTTAAAATACCCATTTACACAATATATAGGACTATGCAAATTATAATAACTATGCGACTATTTGGACGACTATTGCAGTTATCTTTTTATGGCGCATTAGGGTAATATTTACATAGTTAGGGAAGTTGCGCACGCGGATCGATATTATTTTTTCAAAAATGTAAGGGGAATAAGCTTTTGCCGAACAAAAAAAAAAAAAAGGTCACCGGAAAAAATATATCGATTATCCGAGAAAGAATATCGATGACCAAAAAAAGTGAAAAAAGGTCGCCGAAATAAAAATATCGATATATCGGAAAAAAAATATCGATATATCGGGAAAAAAACTATCGATATATTGAAAAAAATATACCGATGACCAAAAAAAAGAATGTCGCCAAGAAAAAATTGAAATAAGATACCCAAAAAAAGGTCGCCAGAAAAAAAATATCGGTTATCCCGGAAAAAATATCGATATATCAAAAAAATATCGATATTCGATATATCGCGAAAAATATATCGACGATAAATATCGATATTTTTCAAAAAAAATATCGATATTTTGATATATCGATATTTTTTACCCATCCCTACTTGAAACTAGTGTTCCAGTAGTATAAATAACTAGCTGCGTCCGCAGCTTCGCCCACAGAATATAGACCAGACTTCGCCCGAGTAGAATTCAGTTTGAGACTATAAGAGTGTCAGTGAAAAATCAGTATAATCTAAAAAACTCGTCCAAAAAATGTTGTAAAAGGCAATTTTTTTCTACATAAAATTTTCCTGACGATAAACAAATTTATTTTGATAATAATTTAAAATTACCTACTTCAATTACCCCCGACAGACTAAAATTAATTTTAAAGATTTATTTTACTAGTATTTTATCAATTTTTTAATTAACCTTAACATATAGATATATGTATATAATCTTAACATATAGATATATAAAGATATACGATATCTAGGTGTGTACATAGACCAGCATCTAAACTGGAGAAAACATATTTTGAATCTCACAATCCGAATAAGAAAGCTTGTTTATTTTTTCAAAGAAATTAGAGATGTACTCGACGCACCGACAAGAAGAATAGTATACTATGCACTGTGTCACTCACTCATTAATTATGCAACTGTCAGTTGGGGTGGTGCAGCTTGTACTATATTAGATTTATTAAGCAAAGCCCAGAAAATGGTATTGAGAGTTCTTCATAAAAAGCCATTTCGTTTTCCTTCAGAAGAACTTTTCAGAGAATGTCACGTCCTGGACATCAATCAAACATATTTACTCAACACTTTAAAATATTTTTTCCGACATAAACAAGATCACCAACAAATAACTCACTCACATTCAACAAGGGCACAGGTGAACTGCAACTATCTTGTACCAAAATTCACAAAAACATTTTCACAAAGATTTCATCTCTTCCAAGCACCAAAAACATTCAATACTCTTAACACTAAACTTAAAACATGTAGCCATAGTTTCGCGTATTTTTCTTCTAAAGTGAAACTCAGGCTGCATGAAAAGGGAAGGAAGCATGCCCAAAACCTATTAAAAGCCATGATATAAACTAAATTTAAAATATATTATTCCTACAAGAACATTAACTGTCATCTTTTTAAATACTTTTAATTGTTTTATTTTATTTTATTAATATCCTATTCAGATCATTTTTTTTCCTTTGTCTATAATAGAATTAATTAACACCATTATTAAATTGTAAACATTTAATTATTACTATTACTTAATTTTAATTGGCAATAAGATTGATTCTCAAATGTTATATAAATAATAAATATTCTTGAACATTATACTACTGGAAGAGCACTGTCTGCTATAATACAGTAAATTACTAGTGTAGTAGGCAGGGCGTCAAATCAATTTAGTGTTTACTTGCTGCCAAGACACTCAACAACAATGAAAAAAGCTTAATTTAATTTTGTAAACACTGTAAACATTTGTAACATTGAATAAACATTTATTATTATTATTTATTATTATTATGTCGTAGCGGACTTTTTTGCATGCCTTTTCGAGATCTATAACTTCTCTAAAGAAAGTATCCATTTATCTTTTACTGTTAAGGCAGCGTTCGTAAGAAACGCATTCGCTCGACTGTTTTTCGTCGTCTTTCAAGTTATTTAAACTCCATTCTTTTCATTAATCTTAAACGGTCATATCAGGTGCGCGCATTTCACATCAGTGAGAATCAATCAATAATGAAAAACTTCCTCACCAGGGCACTGATCGGCCTTCCTGGAATACTCCTGTTTGATGTCCGGTATGTCCATAACCGCGTAGGGCGCTCCTTCATCGCCGCTCCCGGCAGCAGACCCTGGCTCGCGCTTGACGGCAGGAACACCTTGATTAGTACAAATCATGTTTCTAGTTCGCTCTGGTAAGCTCCAGCTATAACCTATAACTTTTTGGACACGATCAACCACAGAATATAGACCAAAAACGATCAACAAATGACGGTGGTCTAACCATAGAAAAGTGTAAAAAAAAACATAAAAAAGTGGTCAAACCATAGAAAAGTGTCAACTTCTGCCACTAGTGCCACTCCGCCGCCCATAGTCCGCGGAGCAGACAGAATGCATGGATTGGCAAAGATCCATAGACAAGATAATATTAAAGTATGCTGTCAAGTTCAAATCAATTAATGTTCTTTGAAAATATTTTAATTTTCCTTGAATTAGAGAAATTGAAAATTTTTTACTCTTGTTTTGACGTTTCTGAAAGACAGGTTATAATTGCCTTTGCATTAAAAATGAGTTCACTTAATATTATTCGTTTGCATTATTTATGTGAAGATTAAGAAAAATTATTGGTGCAGTTGCAAATTTGGAAACTTATACCGCGGGAGGGCGAGTACAAATGTAATAAATGTGACAATTTTTTAAAATTACGTCGAGAAGATGTCCACTCGGATGGTTTTCGGTGGCGCTGCGGAAACATGTTTTAAAAAAGTGGCAAAAAACAAATGTAGCGTAAGCGTAAAAAAAAGAAGTTATTTTGGACGCTTATATTTATAATAAAATAAAACTTGGGGAAGATGGGAAAATTGTAGAAATTGACGAATATAAATTTGGAAAAAGGAAGTATCATCGAGGGCGAAAGGTTGACAGACGGGTTTTTGGGGGTTAAGAGCGAGGATCGGGAAGAATATTTATGGTGTGTGTGGAATAACGGTGAGTGAAATAATTGCGTAAAAAATATTTTATTATGCATGTGCAATCATTAGAAATATATAATCAAATCATTTAAAAGAATTATTTTTATTTTAGTGGACATGATACACTTCTTCTGATTATTAATTTTTTTATTGAAGATGGCACAACAATAATCTCTGACTGCTGGAAAGCCTATGATTGTCCCAGTAGGGAAGGATTTCAGCATCTGAAGGTGAACCATACATTGATCCCGGAACAGGCGCGCACACAAACGCAATTGAAGGGTCGTGGAGGGCAGCAAAAACGTCAATGTCTTCGTTCAGTCGTCGTAAAGCTCATCTTCCAGGGAATTTGGCTTGTTATATGTTTTTGAAAATGTGTAACGAGTCTAAAATTAACCGACTTGACGAGTTTTTACAATTGGCTAGATCCCTGTACAATCCACTTTCACCTAGACCCGTGCATGAAGGTGAAGAAGGATTGGAAGATGAAAATGATTAAAATAACGGCGAATAACATGAAAATGATTCATTGGATTTTGATTGAGTGAGTTTATCACAATTGTATATATTTTTTCATTCGATACAAACGATTTTTCACGATACTTTACAATTGTATTGGTAAATACGGTAATTATATTTTACAAAAAAAGTTTTTAAATACAGTTATATTAGGTAATTTATTTTAGTTCATTTTTGGACCATAGCAGGCGAGTACTGGTGGGCACAACCAATGCAATATAGCTAGTAGCAAAAACTTTACAAGTGAATTCCTGCCTTGAAAATGAGTCGAAAATGTTCAAGCAACCACGACAATAGTTATGGAGATATGCAATATCAAAATTTGCATTTTTTTTTCAATATTTCTGACTTATTCTTTGCAAATAATTGAAGAATCATTGCAATAACTTGTATCGATTATGAAAAATTCATTCTATTTAATAAAAGTCGAATAAAATGATAAAAACCTTGCAAAAATTGAAAATATAATTTTTTAGAAGGTTATTATCATTTTATTCGAGTTGTATTCAAGCGAATGAATTTTTCGTGATCGATATATGTTACTGTAATGATAGATCTTTTTGCAAAAAATAAGTCGGAAATATTGAGTAAAAAATGCAAAGTTTGATATTGCATATCTCCATAAATATTGACTTCAGGTCATGTTTTCTTGAACATTTTCGACTGATTATCATGGCAGGAATCCACCTGTTATAGAGGCTCGCATTAAAGACATTACAGAGTGCGTTGTCTATCACAGTCTGTTGTATTTTATGTGCAGAGCAGAATGAATAACTGGCGTACTCATGTATGTATCTTTACTGCCAATACATGATAGAAAAGTTTTATCCATTTACACGCATACTTAAGTGTTCTGATATACTATTGGCCATATTTTGTGTCTCACAGGGCACGCTATGTAATTTGTGGTGTGAAGTCAATTTTATTATTAACCTCCTTAACGTTCAATGATTTGTATTTTTTGTATTCCAGAAGAAGCGCTAAAAACACTCGTGACCCCATGCGGGGGCTGCGCATGTCATAATGGGCCGGATTATGACCTTGTATAGGAGGAGCTTGTTGTCGGTAGCCAGTGTACTATTCCGGCTCATGAGTGGGTATAAAGCATGAAGTGCACGTGTCGCAGCTTCTACTTTGTTCTGGATGTGTGTGCAAAACGTAAGTTTGGAGTTGAGGGTAATACCTAGGAATTTGATCTCCTTTGTCTATGGAACTTTTTCGCCAAACATTCTAATGCTAGGTTTTTACAAACCCGGAATGTTATATTTTTTGAATAAACGATTATTTTTAAAAATGAATTTCATTATTATAGGTACCTACCATTTGAAATCTTGTTCATACAATGTTTTTGGAACATTGAAAAATCAATGCAAATGTTATGCTTTTTTTAATACATCATTTTAAAAATGCGTAATTTGTACAATACGTATTTCCTTTTGCATCTAAATTTCAATTGAAATTCATGCCTCGAAAATTTCTGTCTATAAAGACTGAAATGCTTATTTCTGGCCTCGGAGCCTTACTCAGATAAATTAATGTCCGATAGACAAGATTGCATGTGCAGTAACTAAAGCACTGTCTCCATGACATGGGATGCCACCCTCACAACTGCACATACCTATAGTTGAGGTGTTTTATTAAGTATAGACTTCGAACTCCACGTCAATTTTATGAGCACTAGGAATTGTATTTTAACGAAGCTAAAAAGAATCACCTGTCAAATGACAGTTGTTTGAATAATTGTTTTGTTGAATTTTGAAATTGTTTTATTTCCAGAAATTCCGGATACTTCAAATATATCTGCTCTCGTTAAAACAACCTCTATACGAGTACACTGCGAATATGAAAGCAGCTCCTCCTAAGTGTGCGTAGACTCGTATATCTTTAATGGCATTTATGACTGCACATGAGAATAGTTCACTATTCGTAAGCGCATGTATTTTAAAACATGAACCATATTAGATATATTATGGCACTATGAACCTAAAAACACGTTCTTTACAATATGTGCGTACGGTCTTTTTGATGGCACATGTAAGTATACTGAAAAAAAAAAGATTTTCTCCAGTGTGAACGCACATGCACTTATAAATGTGTTTCAGGATTTCATGCACTATGAAGATAGAAACAGTTTATCTGCTTTGTAATAATTGCACTGTTAAATAGAAAAAATCTTCCTAATATAAATCATCATGATCACTCTGCACTACAACCCTTGGTGAGTCTTGGCCTCCTCAATAATCTTCCTCCGCTCATCTCGGTCTAGTGTCAGCTCTTTCCAGTTCCGAAGTCCAAGGCAGAGATGTTTTTGAGGACCTTGTCACTCCATCTTAATTTTGGTGTTCCTAAGCTCCATCGCCCTATTGGCCTTGAGTTCAGCAGGGACTTTGGTGCTTGATGCTCGGACATTCTCTCCACATGACCACAAGTCTTCCCAGTCCTAATATAAATATATTTTAAAAAAAGCAGAATGCCTAAGAATAGGTAGCTTGTTGGTCTTGTGGTTAGGACACTCGCCTCGTGATCCAAAGGTCGCGGGTTCGAACCTCACTTCAGACTGCAAGTTAGTCCTATTTTCATAACACAAGCGTTTAGCTTAGTTTTGAAAATAGTAAGAATATTGATGTGACACGTATTCCGTGTTCGCATCCCTATTTTTTTTAGAAAATTTAGAAATATGTTATTTAATGAGCATACTTACTTAAAAGCTTAACTTCCAATTGTACAAATAATGTAAAAAAGTTTTCTCCAGTGTGCTATGGTAAATGTTCTTAAAGCTAGACTCCTGATTGCACAAATAATTGCACTGAAGACATGGAAACAGTTTTTCTGCATTATGAATACGTTTGTCTTTTTAATTTTGATTTTTTATTGCACGAATAATTGCACTGTGAACATGATAGAAGTTTTCCCCCAGTGTGCTTAAGCACATGTTTTGTTAAGTTCGACTTGTAATTGCACTAACTGCATGAATAATTGCATTGTGAACATGAAAAGAATTTTTCCCTATTGTGCTTAAGCACATGTTTTGTTAAGTTCGACTTGTAATTGCACATATAATTGCACTGTGAACATGATAAAAGTTTTTCCCCAGTGTGTTTAAGCACATGAACTTTTAAGCTTGCTTTACGATTGCACGAATAACTACATTGTGAACAAGAGAACGATTTCTCTGCAGTATGCGTAAATTTGTGTATTTTTAATATTGAGTTTTGATTGCACGAATAATTGCATTGCGAACATGAAAACAGTTTCACTGCAGTGTGCCCAAGTACATGTGCTTCTAAGGCTGATTTTCGATTGCACGAATAATTGCACTGTGAACATGAAAATAGTTTTTCCTTAGTGTGCTTAAGCACATGTTTTGTTAAGCTCGACTTGTAATTGCACATATAATTGCACTGTGAACACGATAAAAGTTTTTCCCCAGTGTGCCTCAACACATGTAATTTTAATCGTATCTTCAGATTGCATGAATAATTGCACTGTGAACATGAAAAGAGTTTTTCCCTATTGGGCTTAAGCACATGTTTTGTTAAGTTTGACTTGTAATTGCACTGTGAACATCATGATCAAAAAGAATTTTTCCTTAGTGTGCTTAAGCACATGTTTTATTAAGCTCGACTTGTAATTGCACATATAATTGCACTGTGAACACGATAAAAGTTTTTCCCCAGTGTGCCTCAACATGTAATTTTAATCGTGTCTTCAGATTGCATGAATAATTGCACTGTGAACATGAAAAGAGTTTTTCCCTATTGTGCTTAAGCACATGTTTTGTTAAGTTCGACTTGTAATTGCACATATAATTGCACTGTGAACATGAAAAGGGTTTTTCCTTAGTTTTCCTTGAGAATCTTTTAGCATTGGATTCGGTCTCAAATTGTGGCTGATTTCCAGAGCCGGGCGAAGAAATTGTTGGATTTTCCGAGAAAGAATCCCGTACTCTCGAGAATATCCAACGAAAATATTTTTATGCAAATAAAATGTTTCTAAATTGCAATATACATGACGTTGAAATAATGAAAATCCGGAATATACTCAAATGTTACAGGAGTGTTATGCTAATATTCATTCGTTGGCATCAAAAGCCATACCCTATTTGATTCATTGGATAATACTAAAACAAAGAAATTATATAGGATTTAATGGTGTAAATGCCCAGTACAAGGTCGCACGGTAATCGGTGTGCAACCTAATAATCCATACCTATAAAACTCAATATCTGTCTGTTGGAAATGTTGCCTATGTTTCTCGCCCAGTCCTAAGGAATAAGTTTCCAAATTTTGAGTCCGATCGGTCAAACGGTACAGATTTGTATCGAAAATGTCAGGGGGAGGGAAAGGAGTATGAAAATAAGGGGGAAATGTTGCCTATGTAACCCGCCGGGTTCTAAAGCATAAGTATGCAAAATTTTAATCGAATTGGACGGTGTGGCTTTGTATAGAGAACAGACAGACAGACAGACATTGAGTTTTATAGGTATAGATTGCAGACAGAGACCCGATGATTTCTATTTTGAAAAGCTTAATATTTTTCCTTTATTTTAAATTCAAATACGAATACAGTAGCCGGCAAACATCTTGAATTCTACGGCTAGTGGAGTGAAGTTTGCTCTACCTTTCCACCAACGAGACCCAAATTTCGTCTTCTGCGCATTCCCCCACTACGCCAAAGAATTTCAAGAAGTTTGCCGGCAACTGTAGTTATCTTGATCATATTTTTCGTAAAGTCTAATTTCTGCGCAGCAACAAAATGAGTAGGTACCAATCGTACCAATCTCCCGCCAACCTCAAACCAATCGTTTGACGTATTCACATGAAGTTTGCGTAAAAATGTAACCACGATAAAAATAGCTTTCTTTGACGTCATTGATTATATCCCATAAACAAATATCAAAATAATGAGTTAAACCAAAATAGGCGAAGTTTGGTACTGCATACGAAATCTGGGGTCACGACGGTATTTCTAGATTTTGGAAATGCGGTCAAGTTTAAACTCTATTCTTTTCATTAATCTCTTACGGTCATATCAGGTGCGCGCATTTCACATCAGTGATAATCAATCAATAATGAAATCCTCCTGAAATCCTGAACGTCCTCATCAGGGCACTGGTCGGCTTTCCTGGAATAATCCTCATGTCCGATATGTCCATGACCCTGGCTCGCACTTGAGGATAGGATTGTTTCTTTAGTACAGTTCATGTTTCTAGTTCGCTCTGGTAAGCTCCAGCTATATCTTTCCGGACTCGATCAACAAATAACAAATGGCGATGGTCAAACCATAGAAATGTGTCAAACGTCTGCCCATAGAGAAGAGAATCGTCTGCCACTCTGCCGCCCATAGTCCGCGGAGCACAGACGAAATGCATAGATTGGCAAAGATCCATAGACAAGATAATATTAACGTATGCTGTCAGGTTCAAATCAACTTATCTATAATTCAAATGTTTACAAAAGTCAAAAAATTGCGTTAGGTACGTGCATTACGTTTTTAAATACTAATTTTGTAAATGTTATCTGTGATACTGTGAATTAAATTCCTAATGTTTTTTAATAATCATCATGGATGTACCAGAAGTTGTGGAGGAGTTTTACGGCGTGTATTTGTTGTACTGTCTGAATGAAAAATACTTGGGAAGAACTTATATTGGATATACCGTAGATCCTAACCGCAGAATAAATCAACACAATAAGGGAGCATGGGCCGGCGGCGCCAGAAGGACTAGTAACAGGGGACCTTGGTACATTATTATTCCCATATTATCATTTCTAACGATAACACAATATGAAAGTACAAATTTCAAGTGAACAGGTGTGCCTAGGGACACGAAAAGTATTGATACTTTTGGGTATCAATACTGATACTTTTACTAATGAGTACTTTATGATAGGCCTCAAATCCTTTTTTCCCAGCTTTCAAATAAACTAAGTTGCCGTAAAGAAATAGTACCCAAAGCTGTAAAATTTTGAGGTAATGCAACAAATTCAACATAGGTTCGGACAAGTGGAAGATAGTCACTTGCTAGCCATGTCTTGCTCACTTGACTTCAGATTTAAAATAATACATTTGCAATAAGCCAGAGCTTGTTCTAGGGTAAGCTCTATGATAGCAGCAAGTTCATGGGGCAGGCAGTGATTCATTTGTTGAAGCAACTTATGATTTTTGGAGTTATTGTGGATGTTATGAACTGCCTGTTGCAATACAGATTTTTCTAGCCAAACAGGCAAAGTACAATAAGTTTTATAATTATAAATTGCTCATATATAAATAAACATATAGATATTAAAAATAAACAAATAAAATAAACTTTCAGGAAGATGGTCATGATAGTACATGGTTTTCCAAATAACATAGCCGCCTTAAGAGTAAGTAATTAATAGCAAATTATTTTGTTTCTAGTTGTTTCGGCATTTTAATTCACACACAACACAAAACAGACAAACATGGTCTTTTCATATTTTGTTTTGAGATGTTTGAATAAGTAGGTATCTCGGCAGCCCGGGCATCCAATTATGTTTTACTTTACTGCCAAAATTCTCAGCAACAGTGCCACTAAGCTATAATTTCTTTGAACACTATCGAATGCTGTAAAAATTATATAAACAAATAAAAAAATAATTATTATTTCATATTATTTATACTCTCAATCACTGTCAGTTTGAATGGGCCTGGCAGAACCCGGAGCGCTCCCGTCGCCTGATGCATGTTCCCCACAGAAGGAAAGGCCTACGGGAGAAACAGCTTCAGTTTCGACTCCGAATTCTCGCTGAGATGCTGTCTATTGGCCCTTGGAGGCGGTTGCCTCTCATTGTCAGGTGGCTGGCTGAGGAGTTTTCTACTGATTTTCCAGTGAGTGAGGTTTCATTTTTTTAGGTCAATCTGTACACATCTCTTTCCGTCATTTTAGTTCTCTATTTGGGTCATATAGTGCAAAAGTCCTTCATTATCCTATCTTGTAGTTTCGCCAAGAAGAATCTCTATATAATTGTCAAATAACGTCCAGGACACCGGGCTATCCAATACTCTTACTTAAAATATTGTCATCATCACCATTTTCAGCCACTTTCTGTCCACTGCTGGACGAAGACCTTTGCAGATGCCACTTCTCTCTTCATTGTTATTTCTGATTGAATTCTTCTGACTGAATTTGATGATTTTGACAGTCTAGTGAGTTTTGGAGTCGCCTGTTAATCTCTTGATTCCTCCCAGGCACCACTGAATTTTTCGAGTTCATCTAACCATCCGTCCTCTGAGCGTGGCATGCTCACTGCCATTTTGTTTTCTTTGCGTACCCTTAAATATCAATCACTCTCGATTCAATGATTCTGTTTGCTTAGTCACACATTTTTTTTCCTGTTTCTTTGTGAAATATAAGCTCTTTTTTTAAGACAAATGTTAGGAGCCTAGCCTAGATCTATGTACAATTTCTTTGGATATGCTGTCCTAGGTGGACATAATTATTGACCCGTTAATAAAATGCATTGGCTGGTTTCATTACAATATTAAAGCATCATTAGGAAAAAATTAAACATCATTAAATTTTTTCCTAATGATGCATGTTCACCAATGCAACATATTTATATCGAAGCTCGCATAAAGAACATTACAGAATACACTATCTATCATGGTCTGTTGTATTTTGTTTGCAGAGCAGAATGACTAAGGCCCGGTTGTTTCAAGTTCGATCAAAGTAAGCGGTCGATAAAAGCATAGATTTTTACGAAAACGGATCGTCTGATTGGCGGAGAACGTAAAATTTCAGTTTAAACTCTACGCTTACTTTGATCGAATTTGAAACAACCGGGCCTAACTGGTGTAATCTTTACTGCCAAATTACTTACCATACTTAAGTGTTCTGATATCCTATTGGTCATATTTTGTGTCTCACAGGGCACGCCATGTAATTTGTAATGTGATAAGTCAATTTTTTTATTAACCCCCTTAACTTTCAATGTTTTGTAATCAAGAAGAAGTACTAAAAACACTTGAGCCATGATTCCTATAATAATGAATTATAACTACAATACATTATGGATTATATTTTTTAGTTTCAATTGGATTTTCAAACATTTCATTCTCTGTGTCTACATTCCTTTTTACACCAAATGCTTTTTTCTATTCTTCATAACCACATGCTATTGCTCAAGGAATTTCCTTTTTCAACTGTAGCTAGTAAATTTCTAACTGCTTTGTTTAGCGGGCAGTCTGCCATCACTATCTGAGAGGTTTATCTAACAATTAGATTTTTATTTCCTTTAAATTTATTTTCCCTCAGTAGATAACGTAATCTATTAAAATTAACATTTCAGCCTGATAAACTCCCGCCTTTTCACATACCGATATGCCACGGTCCAGTTAAAAGTAAAAAGGTACCCCGCACACAAGAGAACATTGTGAGCAGTGCGAAAAATGGTATCAAAGCGATACCAAATAATGGACAAAAGCAGAAGGGTGCAGCTGTTTTGGCAAATGACGAGATCATCCGTTGTGCATTATGCGTCAAAATTATTGACAGCCCCACCCGCAAGTTGACGTGTCTGAATCAAAAGTGTGATTTTGTTTCACATCTCCACTGTTTATCGGAACTGTTTCTGGAGAGCGGTGAGTATGTGCCCATCGAGGGCGACTGTCCATTTTGCTGTCAAAGGCTGCTTTGGGGGAATCTGATTCGGCAGATGAGAGGTTGCCAGGATGTACAATGGGAGCAAGAAAATGGCGATAAAGAAGACAACGATTTTGTCTTGACTGGAAATGAAATGGGGGAAAATCTGATGGATATATTGAGTTCTTCTGTTGATAGCAATAAAAGCATTGTTTTATATTTATCTGATTCTGACTGAAATACTGTGATAATATGATATTTTTATATATAAATTTATTTCTAAATATGTAATTAAATTTAATGTTAAAATAAGTAGGATATTATTGATGGACTGCACACTGTAAAGCTATTGATTGCTAGTTGATCTAATCATTAGAGGTTTAGTTTCTAATGTATCAGTGATTTCTTGATGAATTACAAACATGTAATTAGTTGTTATAATAACACTTTAGTAAAGAGATAAATTGCTATTCTTGACTCGCTGGTATGAGTGTGATGGATGTCGGGTGGTATCCATACAGGTGATTAATAACTCCCTGATCACAATTTCCATACTATTTTTTATTTTCAATATTTTATAGGCTTTTAGTATCCACATTAGTATCAAATAAAATAATAAGCCCGCCCAATTCAAATAATTTCTTGTGTACATGCAGGACCATGTTGCAAGCGTGTTCTGATTCCATGCTCCCATTGTATAAATAATTACTATTAAAAATAGGAATTGCTAACAAAATAGAAATGACTTTAAAGCATGCATAAATATTTTGCACTCCACATGACAATTACTTTTATCAGCCCGTGCTTCCAAACTTGTAAAATATTTTTGAAAATACCAATGCAATGGGTGATGAGCGCCCTTTTATAAATTTGAATCTCATTTTTTTAACTAAAATAAGCCTGGAACCTTTTACTTCTTGAAGCTTTTATTCTCGCATTTGGCAGCGACATACTTTGTTGCTGTCGATTGCTTAAATGTTGCTGGATGCTAAAACAATTGCTTAAATGATGCTCAACAAATTTTCTGCAAAGAAACTCCTCTCCAGATACATTAAGAAGTATTTTTCCATATTTTTATTTCTTAGCGATAGAATTTTTTTATTAATTTTACTTGTTGACTTAAGGGTATAGACTGCCATCCGATGTAGTACACTGAAATAAATTCAATGTTGACAATATGACTGCTTTAAACTACATTTCTATGATCTGTTCTAATAATATGATTGCGTGATACATTTTAATAAATTACATTTCACTATCTTGCAATGGTCTCAGATGATAGATTACGCACACAGCTAACGGTGCAAGCAATATTTTGCTCTAAACTTTTGATGTTTGTTGATCTAGTGGTTAAAATACTCCCTTGGACCAGCAAGTTAGACGTTAGACGATAGCACAAACGTTTAGCTTTGTTTGAAAACAGTAATAATATTGATGTGACATGTATTCAGTGCAGGTATCCTGTTTTCATTTTTTAGTCATTTCATATCGGAAATATTTTAACAACCAACACTAATGAAATTTTAAATTCGACCTATTTATTATGATTATTTAGACATTAAGATTGCATGAATTAATCCTGTTCACATTTAATGAGTTTTATTTAATTAATTTAAATCTTGCTGATAGGCGTGTACGAAATATTTTTGATAAATATAAGGTTTCCATTTAGTGATTTGTAATAAACAAATATGTAACAAAATCAATAAAAATATTTGTCACTGAAAAAAAGCATTTTTTTCTGCATAAATTGCCACGGAGACTTAGACTTGGTACCCTGCGATTGTGGGTAGTTTGCATTACCAACAGGGTTCATCTTCCACAGACTTGCTCTGTTCATCCCTCATCAGAGACGGATTTACTTTATGATATTTACTATGTCACGTTCGTCCTTTGTATTTTTTGGATGACATTATTTTGGTTTAATTAGGCCCGGTTGCGCCAGCAGAAGTAAAGGTAAAAAAAGTTACTCGAGTGACTTTAAAGTTACTCAAGTTACATTTTTTACTAAAAACGGCTTGCGCCAGCGACGGTAAAAATTATTTTACTCGCCGAAGTACATACATGAGTAACTTTATTTTACTCTCCAAGATAGGTGGGTTAAAGTAAAAATGTTGGTTAAAAAAATGGCCGTCCTCTCACAGCTGATTTGAAAATGTGACTTATCCATATAGGTACATGTCATTTGAATTTTGTCGCGGTCATTGTTGTATTGAAATTTGTAAACATTACAATGAATCTTTTAATTTCGCGTTTTTTTAGCGATGATGAGAGCAGTTCGTCCGATGATGAGCTCGAGTGTGAATACATATTATTACGCAGACCGATGGTTTATCGTCAGCGAATTGATCATTTTCAGTGGGATGACGTCGAATTTTTTGCCAGGTTTCGAATGTCGAAAGAGTCGGTATTGTGGTTGATCGATTTGATAAAGCACGATTTGGAAAGGCCCACAAAAAAGTTAGTATGAAATTAATAAGCGTAGTCCGTATATATTAAACAAAGAGCGCAAATAATAGGATGAACATAAACAGCCACACAACACCATTACATTATCTGGGTGTCAAATATTTCAATAACTTACCAATGAATATTAATTAGAACTGAAGAACACTATACAAAATTCAAGAAACACATAAAACAAATAGAATATACATAATTAAAATAAAAAATAGTTATTGAGTCACCAATATTTATCTTATTATGTTTGTATTTCTTTACACTGTTCCATTATCAACTTTATACATTCATACTCTTATGTATCATACTCCTGTCCCCAAACACAAGTATTACTTTACCGGGGAGAGTTGAACATGTATTAAAAAAATGTATTCAATGTAAAATGTATGTAATATTTTTATTTTCAATATTATATATTCTATCGTACGTAATAAACTTCTAGGAATCATGCAGTCACTCCATCACAGCAAGTGCTTTTGGCATTGAGATTTTATGCAACTGGCGTAATACAACAGTGTGCAGGAGATTTGAGTGGCCTACATAAAAGTACGGTCTCAAGAATTGTTTACGCAGTGACCATTTCAATATGTAAATTACGTCCACAGTTTATCTTAATGCCAGGTAATGCTTCTGAAATTACCAAGTGCGCAGAAGAATTTCATAAAATAGCAAAATTTCCAAATATTGTCGGTGCTATTGACTGTACACATGTCCCCATTTTAAACCCAGGTAAATAAAATTCAAAAATAATCAAACTCACACAATCCTCCAAAGTTGTACCCTTGGGCCTAATTTTAGACTTGTTTTAGGTGGACATGAAGCAGAATATTTCCGTAACAGAAAAGGGATATTTTCTTTTAACGTCCAAGCTGTCGTCAATGCTAACATGATGATCATGGACATCGTAGCTAGGTGGCCTGGATCCAGCCATGACAACAACATATTCAACCACAGCTATATCCAAAGTAGATTGGAGGGAGGTGAATTTGGCAATAAGTATTTTATTGGAGATAAGGGATATGCTCTCAAACCATACTTGTTGACACCGCTCTCTAACCCTGTAAGTGTAGCTGAGAAGCTATACAATGAGAGCCATATAAGGACAAGAAATGTTGTCGAAAGGACATTTGGTGTATGGAAACGGCGTTTCCCAGCTATAGGCACCAAGTTGAGGATCCACACTGACCGCGTGCAGCCTACTATAGTAGCCACAGCGATTCTACATAATATTTGTATTATAAAGAACGACAATCAGTTCAGGTGTAATGAGGAGATATTGACAACTGATGAAGTACAAACAAGCGAAGGGGAGCAAGCAAATGAGAATAGTATTAGAAGAAGTGAATTAATCGAAAGATATTTTTCAAGGTAATAATCTTTTCTTTTACTACTATATTAAAATAATACTTCTTGGAGGAAAATGCATATTATTAAGTAATTTTATATTTATTAATTACAGATTAGCTAATGAAGAAGTGTACGAGACTAACGTATTCACTTAAAAATCATATTTTTAAGGTAAAAATAAGTGTTTTTTAATCAAATATTTAATTAGAAGTATTATGCCAAATAATTTATATTTCAATAATTTATTATTTTAAGATTAGTACGGCAAGTATTCCCCACTACAATGTAACAAAGATTCATATCATAAGTATAATAAAACCAAATTATTTGTGTAAAACTCTTTTTATTTTATTGAGGAGAGAGAGAGAGAGAAGCAAGAGAAGACACAATAGATGCAGTCAGTAGGTATATAAAAACAGTCAAGTACATATGAAAATAGAAATAAAATAAAAAAATGATCAGTATTTCTTTTTGGCCAGAGAATGGTGCAATCCAAAGAAGGAATAAGTTGTTGGGCTTCTCCATCAAAAAACAGTAAGTGAATGGTACCCACCGCTTACCAAGGACCGTTCTAAAAAAGCTTCCTTATCAGTCCTACTCAATTGTCTCCAGGTTGACATTTTTTTAATACTACTTTTTAGACCGTGCCGCCCCGCAGCGGTCGTATAAACCCCTGCGGAACCGCACGGTCGCAGAAACAAACCATTCATCAAAAGTAAAACAAAACCAACCAAAACAGAATTAAATACAATGTTAAAAGAACAAGTTAATTACGGAAAAGTCACACGATGGCGGCATATAAAAATGACAAAGAATATTCATTCTGTAAACAATACAAAATTAATTAATAAAGAGGTGATCAGTATACGAGTAGCGTATAAGCATACAGATTTATAGCCAAGTGACAAAAGTCCCACGACAGCGGCAGATAAAAATGACAAAGAATATTCATTCTGTAAGCAATACAAAATTAATTAATAAAGAGGTGATCAGTATACGAGTAACGTATAAGCATACAGATTTATAGCCAAGTGACAAAAGTCCCACGACAGCGGCAGATAAAAATGACAAAGAATATTCATTCTGTAAACAATACAAAATTAATTAATAAAAAGGTGATCAGTATACGAGTAGCGTATAAGCATACAGATTTATAGCCAAGTGACAAAAGTCCCACGACAGCAGCAGATGAAAATGACAAAGAATATTCATTCTGTAAACAATACAAAATTAATTAATAAAAAGGTGATCAGTATACGAGTAGCGTATAAGCATACAAATTTATAGACAGAAAATAATAAATTGAGAATGGTCAAAAGAAGGATCAATTTTTTTTTGACATCTCCATCCACAATTGATGTTTCTCTTTTAGTTGCTGCTGCAGCAGGACGTGGGTCTGTTCAGCATGTAAAATAGAGAGGGCGTGCTTCTCCTGCAAGTGCTCCCGAATAAGGGCCGTGCTAGCCAAATCACCGGCATGCTTCTCCCGCAAGTGCTCCTGAATAAGAGCCGTCGTAGCCAAATGACCGGCATGCTCGTCCTCAGCACAATTGAGCAAGAGTCGCTCCCTCTCTATTTTAATCTTTGTTAACATGCTTTTGGAGGAAGATAGCTCGCACATCCTTTTCCTTGTGTCTTGAGGCATCGCTGTCTCCCTTCTATTTGACCCTATATTTCCTGATCCTGAAAATCCCAATACACTTGTTATTATGAGAATTTGTATTTGAACTATTTTTTCTATTTGATACGAATGACAAATACACATTACGCAAAGGTTGAGACACTGGTGTCCTCAGCAGGGTGTGTGGTGTCGTAGCATCCATCACGACTGTAGATGGATGCACTATCGTGGACGAACGCTCCGCCGTGGATGTGGATGCAGTGACCGCCATGCATGGATGTAGATGGTTCATGGATTCGGTCAATTGTTCCACCATTAGCACAGTGGTCACATTGTCTACGACGGCATCCAACACATTTCCTGCTGGGATTGAAGTTCCTGAAATAATAACAATATTTTGTGTCTTTTTTGCAACTATCATAATGAAGTGGTAATAATAGCATACATCAAAACCAACCATTGAGTCCGACGTCATTATCAAAAACTGGTGCAAATCCCAGAATGGGTGTTGGCATTAATCCAACAAGCCATTCTGTTATTTCAGAAGGTCTTGAAGGAGGCAGACCACTACCAGTTGCTTGTCGGCCTCTTTTTTCTCGACAAGTCTCCTAAAACGGTACAATATTCATTTTAAAATCGAAGAAGTATGTTGAATGTATAACAAAATGAACCAATTCGTTTATTTTTAAAATACTGACCTTTTTTGCCGCCTCTTTCATATTATCGAATTTTAATCGAAGTTTTTTGACCGACCTAAAATTCGTACCCGCAGCATTAAATCTATTGGATAACTCGATCCATACCTTCTCCTTCTGAGAAATGCTGGTATGATCCGTTCGTTTATCCAATAAAATAGGGGCGAATTCATCGATCAGCATTTTCAGCCTCTGCGTTTCTTCGTATGTAAAATTTGTCGAGCGCACTGTTGTAGAACTAAAACAGACACGAAATTTCTCAAGATCAATGCCGAAATACTGCGAATAATAATAAGAACACATATAACATATACATTTTGCTTACCCAGAAAGTTGAGACATGATTGCACGTTAAAAACTCAGGAAATCCAAAATCAAAGCCGTTTGACGTTTGAACAACTATTTTAAACATTATTATGTTATAGTCCGTCTAACTTATCTGAAGAATGGCCAAATTTGGAACTAACGACGCCATATTGGATTATCTACAGCTGACAGACCTTTGACAGACTTTGTTTACAGAGAGGTTCACGACTGTTTCGATAGTTTTTTAAGAACATTTTAGATTGTCACCATGCCAAAAACCATTAAAAGCGGTGTTCGGGAAATAATCTTGAAAATGCACACGTTTTTTGAAGAGGAACAACGTCTAAAAGCCCCAATTATACCGTTTGATTTTGTTCATAAACTTATTGCCGCCACTTCAGGTTAGTGCTGCCATGCAGTTATAATGATTTTCCCATACTTAGTTTTTTTATTTTACTATTATACAATTTCTTCAGGTATTTCTGAATCGGCAATTTACAAAATAGTTAAAGAAGGTAAAGTGGCCGTGGAAATGGGCATTAAAATATCTACACCCGGAAAAAAAAGAACAAGGAGAAGTGGAAAAATTGATTTAGAAGCCGTAAGATGAGAAAAGTTTTAGAACATATTTTATTCGATAATTTTTTACATAGAATTTTTATTATTTATACTTTTATTACATAATTCATTAACGAGTTCATTTGTATAAACATCTTTTTTCAAAATAAACTTTTTTATTTATGCACATTAAAGACTGGTTGCATCAACTTACTTTATAGCAATAGTTCATTTAAAGCATAGATTTTTACGAGAGCGAGTTGTTTGATCGGTGGAAAATGCAAAATATCTATGCTTTGGAACGAAAGATTACTATTAACCAAGTTGATACAACGGCCCTAAACCGATTGATATCCTTAGGAGTTACTGAGTTAAACATGGTGGTCATGATCATTAGGTATGAGACACCGAATAAAACCGGCGCCACACTGCGTGGATCTTCCGCCGCGTCTCTTCTGTCGTGGAACATCGCTACATTTCTTTCCATACAATATGCGCTTATTAAACACATTACGCGAATGATCGGTCGATCTATTTGCTTTGCCGATTTGGCGCAACAGAAAAGACGCGGCGGAAGATCTGCGTTATGTGGCGCCGACCTAACAGAATTATTACTGTTTGTTTTTTTTTTCCTGAAAATTGTATTTTTCTTTGATTTTGAAAAAACGCCATTTTGTGACGTTGTGTATTTTACGAATATATATTTTGATAAATTTATTCGTTAGTTTACATTTTTTGTTTTTTTTTTAATCGTGTCGTATACTGCTTAATAACTTGTTTAAGAAAAAACGAATTTGCAAAAAATTCCCTACAAATGAGATAATTTTTAGACTATGGGCAGTACCACAACGATTGGGACGCCCTCCTTTATTCTCCAGATAAGTTGGACGGACTTTAATAAATATTAGAAGAGCTGTCAATTTTTGGTCTATATCAGGGGGTGGGCACTCGTAGTACCGAGACAAATATAGAGTGGCGCCACAGAATAGCCGTGACGTTATACGCCATGTTGGTTAATAATATCCGGTTCCCTGTCAGCCGCCACGACACCCTTGAGTCTTCCGAAGCGTCTGCGCGTCTGGTTTGCTTTGACAGGTGGTTGACAAAATTGAAACTTTAAAACAGAAAACGAAGCATGATGGATGGCTGGCTATGGCTGAGGAAGTGAAGGTAAATGCTCTAAATTCGCCAAATAAATGATTTAATCTTATTCATCTAAATCCAGCTTTCTATTTACTTAAAAATTGTTTATAATGTTCCAAGTTTCACTGGCAGACATATTGCTTTTTGCTTTTGAATGTTTATACGTATATTTTATATATTTTCAGATTTATCATGTCGGAACGATGCTGGTGTTATGTTTCCACTTTGAGAACAAATGAAATAGTCCACAGATTTCCCAGATGTGATGAATATACTTTAAATTAGTGGATCCGCCGAATTTCGAATCCAGATAAATAATGGACATATACAAAAAAAAAACAGTGGCGTTCATCTGAAAGGTCTGCCTAGTAATTATTTAAAATATTTTTTTATAAATCTAGTCTGTGCAATTATTTTTTAAAACAGTTTTTATTCGCTTATCAGAATGTACTAAACGTCACATAGGATTTATTATATATACAGCGACGATAAATTCAATTCACTACTATGTTTTGTATAATCACTAAATAATAAGTCATTGTTTTCCTTTATTTTGAATGTGTTTTGTAAATTATTTATCTTTTTGTATTGTATATTGTATTGTAACAAACTAGATGTTTTTTATTGTGAAATTTATTATTTTCATTATGTAATTGTCAGTTTTCTTTGCCAATTCTTTTTTGACTCTTATTATGGAATTGGCGGATTTGATGTAAATAAATATTTAATTCAAATTTATTGTATTTTATTTTAAAACCTGCTTTACATTTTCAGGAATTAATATTAATTTATACAAATAAATAAATAAATAAATCAAGCTAAATGTATGTGACGGTCGCTAGGTGGCGACTGTTAAAATCATAGAATTCATGAGTGCGCGTTCTTTATCTTCTTTATTCTGTGTTTATCGCTGTCAAACACTTGTGACTTTATTAAAGTCCGTCCAACTTATCTGGAGAATAAAGGAGGGCGTCCCAATCGTTGTGGTACTGCCCATAGTCTAAAAATTATCTAATTTGTAGGGAATTTTATGCAAATTCGCTTTTTCTTAAACAAGTTATTAAGCAGTATACGACACGATAAAAAACAAAAAATGTAAACTAACGTACAAATAAATTTATAAAAATATACATTCGTAAAATACACAACGTCACAAAATGTCGTTTTTTCAAAATCAAAGAAAAATACAATTTTCAAGAAAAAAAAACAAACAATAATAATTCTTTAAGGCCGGCGCCACATTACGCAGATCTTCCGCCGCGTTTTTTCCGCTGCGCCAAATCGGCAAAGCAAATAGATCGACCGATCATCCGCGTAGTGTGTTTAATAAGCGCATATTGTATGGAAAGAAATATAGCGATGTTCCACGACAGAAGAGACGCGGCAGAAGATCCGCGCAGTGTGGCGCCGGTTTTATTTGGTGTCTCATACCTAATGATCATGACCACCATGTTTAACTCAGTAACACCTAAGGATATCAATCGGTTTAGGGCCGTTGTATCAACTTGGTTAATAGTAATCTTTCGTTCAAAGCATAGATATTTTGCATTTTCCACCGATCAAACAACTCGCTCTCGTAAAAATCTATGTTTTAAATGAACTATTGCTATAAAGTAAGTTGATGCAACCAGTCTTTAATGTGCATAAATAAAAAAGTTTATTTTTGAAAAAAGATGTTTATACAAATGAACTCGTTAATGAATTATGTAATAAAAAGTATAAATAATAAAAATTCTATGTAAAAAATTATCGAATAAAATATGTTCTAAAACTTTTCTCATCTTACGGCTTCTAATTCAATTTTTCCACTTATCCTTGTTCTTTTTTTTCCGGGTGTAGATATTTTAATGCCCATTTCCACGGCCACTTTACCTTCTTTAACTATTTTGTAAATTGCCGATTCAGAAAACCTGAAGAAATTGTATAATAGTAAAATAAAAAACTAAGTATGGGAAAATCATTATAACTGCATGGCAGCACTAACCTGAAGTGGCGGCAATAAGTCTATGAACAAAATCAAACGGTATAATTGAGGCTTTTAGACGTTGTTCCTCTTCAAAAAACGTGTGCATTTTCAAGATTATTTCCCAAACACCGCTTTTAATGGTTTTTGGCATGGTGACAATCTAAAATTTTCTTAAAAAACTATCGAAACAGTCGTGAACCCCTCTGTAAACAAAGTCTGTCAATGGTCTGTCAGCTGTAGACAATCCAATATGGCGTCGTTAGTTCCAAATTTGGCCATTCTTCAGATAAGTTAGACGGACTATATCGTATTTTTAGACTGTGACGTAAACGTCAGTAAGTAGGTACTTTATAGGTGATGAAAATCCAAACACGCGTCTGTTTTGCTTTATCTATGACTTTCTTTATCTTGTACCAAAAATATGCAAAATGTGGTGGACTGTTCAAAAATCAATCAACTCACTTGTCTTTCCTGCTGACTATAGAACTTTGAGTCGTAAATTTTCAAATACTGTGAGATAGCATTGCCCGAAGAGATCCACATTGTAGTTTTTTATTTTTATCTCCCAAGTCGAAAATAAAATCTAAGTGAATAGTCATATTCTTCAATTTTTTTATTTACAAGTTTGTTGAATGCAGTCTCATGCGGGTTCTGATTGATAAGAGATCCCCATATTTAGTTTTCTCAATATAATTTTTTTAGGTCGCAAAAGTCAAACTGAACGGTTCGGCGATAACCATTTTTAACTATTCACAATTCAACAGGAACACATATAAAAAAGAGGCGCTCCACTGCTGCCATGATTCCGGCCGATCTGCTTATCTGAAATCAAAAAAACCAAACACCATTTTAAAGGGTAATTTCACATTTTACAGATATCTATGAAAATATTTGAAATAGATTTAGAAAAATAAATTATATTTCGTAACTCAGGATGGATGGTGTGGGATAATGTTTTCATTCATAATTTTTATAATAAAAATCTTTAAAAATTCCCTTCCATCAAAACGCGATGTGATTGGTAGTGACGTTGGTTGGCATGATAAAGACAAACATAAGTGATATATGGTGTTTGTTACTGTAATTTGTTTATTTTCTACGGTAACCGTTCGTTTTAGGTGTTATGTCATACAATTTACTGTCAAAGGAAATACAGATTAAAATAAACAAATATTCTAAATAATATTTACATTAAAATGATCTTCACAACAAAAAAGAGTGGAAGAAAGTACTTCATTTTTCTTCTCGTCTCGTCTCATCGCACGACACTACTCCTGTCTTAAGGGAGCACTCTAAAGGTACAGATACACATGCATATTTTGAGCATGCTTATTTGAAAGAAGAAAACTAATAAATGTTGGATTCTCGATATACGTTACTTCTTTTTACGAGTTTATGAATATGAACCATGTAAAAATGGTAACTATGAAATCGCCTATCTCCATAATATTCATATTGTTTGTTTGTATATTTTTATTCCTTAGTTGTAAAAAACTAACCCATAAAAACAAATTTTAGTATTATACTCCCTTTCTTATTGAAACAGGTTTCGCGCCTACTCCACGCGTCGGGCTCGAAAATTAAACAATATATAAATCGTTAAAATTTCGAAAAATCCAAAATTATACTATAATTATTAAAAAAAAAAAACTAAAATTTGTTAGATCATTTTTATCATCGCCACGCGTTTTCCTGCAAAGTTTCAGCTCGATTGGATCACTGGAAAAGGGTTAAAAATCGATCCAAAGTTTTTTCGGCAGACAAGCAGACGCTACGAGTTAAAAGAAATGGAGTAAAAAGGTACACATTTTTACATCTAGTTGATGTGTTCATGTTAATTTGTGAAAACGCGCCAATCGAATTGTATTTTTTTTTATCTACTTCGGGGTGGTCGTGTTTTTTCATAAGAAGATTTCAAAGCCAAGGGTAATTCTGCAAACGACTTAATGTCTTTAAATTTTGTCGTAAGAACACCCTCATGGTTCTAGCCGCACATGTGCTAGAAGACCATTAATTTCTAAAGAGACATGGGACATGGTTTTAACCAGTTTTTCTGAGTAATTCGGCGCTAACTGCCGAGGTTCGTTATGTTAGGATATCGAGTATCTCTATAAGGAAGCAATATATTACAAAGAATTGACATTTTACATGGTCCACCAGTCCGTCCACACATTGTAGAAAAAACCCATAGATTTCTTTGAGTGACAGCTATCGCTTCCATTCGATGTGTTTCACAGAATATAGACCAAAATGTGTTTGTCTTCAACGGCAATAAATCGTACCTATGGCCCCTCGCCGGGGTGGTCTCCGGCGATGCAGCCAAAAGCTATATGTAGACGCGCATTCTGTTAAATGTTTAATTAGACTATAATTATTAATAAAAACATACATAAAAAGTTAGCTGGATCTCGGTATCTTACTACGATACTTATATGTAGATTAATTTAACAATGATAAGGTTTCATTTATTCATTTTAAATGTACATAATTATAAAATGTTCATTTGCATGTAATCTAGTTGTCGTAATATTATTTTTGCTTAGTGATTATACCATAGTTCGGGTGGCCACCGAAAATAAGTTAAGAAATAAGGTATCCTAAGTTGTATTTTATTGTATAGAGTTAGATAAATGTATAGTTAATTACATAGTGTATATGTTAATATATTTTAGGTATATTAATAATAATTTTATGTTGTACGATAATAAAATAATTGTTAATGTAATTAATTGATGTATAAAATTATTTATAAGTTGTAGTAATTTTAAGATGTTTATTTCTTTTTAATTAAGTTTAATAGTAAAATAAATATTAGGGGGTGTGGTCGAAAATTAGGCCTATGCAATAAGGGGTCGGCGGAGGACGAAGGGATTGACCAGACATGGGGAGGCAGGCCCACAGCAGCCAAAACTCTATTCAAAGGACGGCTGGCTCCTCCCCCAGACAGTTGAGACCCAGAGAGGAGGTCGACAGGCCGGAGTGCCTGCCGGCCAGTGAGAGTTGAGACTGGACAGTTGGGAGTTGGAAGTTAGAAGGGGAGTTGTTAGAAGGACGTCTGAAGTCCACCAAGAGCGGTGTCAGGTGGATTGATGTAGCCTGACGTGGCCGCTGTTACGGACAGAAGAAGAGGACAAGAGCGGAACCGAAGATTGGAGATGGTCAAGCTGGTTATCAGGGCGATAACCAGCCCCGCCGCCAGCGCAGAAGGAGACCAACGTGAGGTGGGCCTCACGCCATGCGTCACCTTCGGCGTCGCTGGAGCAGACGCGCGAGAGAGAGTCGCGCAGCGGCGCCGTGCCTTGATGCGGACAGCGCCGCGTCGCCGCGACCAAGACGTCGCCAGATTCACGACGGTAGACAGGTAAAAATAAGGTTAGACTTAAGGCTAGATTTTAAGATTATGATAAATTTCCAAAGATTTAAAAACATGCACAATTCGAACTTCAATCTTTTCATTTTCAATTTTCCCACCACCATCCCTTAGTGATCATCGCTCACAAAATTATTTGATAGCACGTCAGAGCGGCGATCGTAGCCGGGGATCTGCCCTCTGAAAAGTGGAAAATGACTATGAGTGCGTATCATAATAATTAAACATAAATTAACATAATACTTAAACATTTACACATTTGGCATAAAATAAAGAAGACTTTTTAAAACACATGAAACAAATAACATGATCATATATTAAACTTACTTTTCACATAACCTAAGAAAATTAGTGAGACTATTAACTTCTTTCACATTTGCTGGCAGTTCATTGAACAATTTAAAACCTTTAAATATCAAGACTAGGACATTTTGTATTATTTGTTGCCTAATTATCATTACCTAGGGGAGACCTAGGAGAGTTGTGATAATTTTAACGTTACCTCACATATCTCGGCTAAAAATAATATTACCTCTACGAAACCTACGACATCTAGTAGCTTGTTCTTTTCATTAAATAGAACAAACATAAAAATTAGAAAATAAATATCATGAGTAAATCGATAAAAACTAAAACAATTGCGCGTGTCACAACCCGCCTAGTACCGAGGTAAGTTGTGACACAGGTCAAGGTGAGTTGTGACAAGTATGCATGTGGTGATTTAAAGGAGCACAATTAAGTAAAAACAATTGCTATTAGTAAAAATAATATTTGTATTATAAAAACATTTTTTGTTCAATATATAACTTCTTTAATCAGTCTTTCACTTGATATAGTCTATAAAAAAATAATAAAGTCAACTTTTGACAAACTTACAAAAATTAAAAAGTTATTCTTATGTTTAGTCAGTCATCATGTTAATTATTGATGTTCTTATAATTAGTTAAAGATATTGTAATAAAACATGAGATCAAAATCCACTTAAACTTTAATTTCCCCGCAAGATCTAGTCCGATAAACAATTATGGCATATGTATTTGGAGTCTCCTTTAGTGCAGTCTTCATGTGACCATCCCCGACATTTGATGCACTGGACCCAAGTCTCATTATATCTGCTGTTGCCAAACGGTTCGAGACAACATAACAACAAAAAAATTCTGCATCATCGTAATCATCATCATCGTCATTCACTCTTCAAGTTTGTGTTTACTGGGGTATTATGCCGTGTTGTTACGACCTTTCGGGCCGACGTTTCGGATCCCATTGCAGGGTCCATCATCAGGGCTGATGTGACATCAGATTGAAGATTCTGAGTGGCCGTGAAAACCTAAGAACAGTCATTCACTCTTTTTGTTTTGTGTGTTTGCTTTCCTTTTCCCTTTGTAAGATTCTTCTTATCCTCTCTAAAAATATTTTTTTTTACATCCTTCATATTTCTATTTGTTTCTATAGCAGCAATTGCATCTTTCACAGGTGTGTGCGTAAGCACAGCAGATTTTATTTGACGTCTATTCGTTTGCTTCCCTTTTCTAGGTGGAGTACATTTCTCTACTAGCCATACCCCTATTAGTCTTTCTAACATATTTGTTAGGCATTCTGAAACAAAAAAGGATAGATATACCTACTTACCACGTCAAGCAGAAGTTGATAAAATATTTTATCAGAGTTTAAAAAGTAATCTAGGAGAGTTGTGACAGGCTGTCACTACTCGCCTCGGTGCAAAAATTCGTGCTATGTTCAATATAATTGCTTATAACTTCAAAACACGTGGCGAAACTTAAAATACAATATCATGCCATAAAGGTTGAATAGATAAAGTATATCGGAGTAAACGATGCAATATCAGAAACATAATACACAATGAATAATAATCCATGGAAATTTTAACCAAAAACTTACTTTACGTGATTTTTTTTTGCCCAGAAGATGTACACTCACAACCACTCACAGTAAGTAGCCGGTGCAAACGTGGTGCAAACTGCGTCAAATCATGCATCAAAAAAGCAGTAAATATGCTGTGTTACCAGTTCGCTAACGCCCGTAAATTTCGAGAAATCGTCTGTGTCACAACTGTCCTCTGTCACAACTCTCCGAGATCTCCCCTACCATCAGTTGCTTTACCATATCGCTAATTCTTGTATATTTGTTACATCTTAAGATAGTTCTCATGGCTCATGTTTTGAATTTGTTCCTTTTCAGTTATATAAAATAGTATAATTTCCCAAAATTAATATTATTGAACAGTAATTAATATGCGGAGTCACAATAGAATTATATAGGCATACGTCAAGAGTAGAATAGAATATTTGATACCCTTCTGGGGAACCGGAAACAAAACTAACCTAAACAGACTCCAACGACAGCAAAACAAAATATTAAAAATGGTCTATGATCTGAAATACCGGACACCAACTGAAACTGTATACCGTATAACACAACAATTAAACATCGAAAGCATTACAAAAATCGAAACACTTAAAATCATTCACAAACTAGCAATTGGCGAAATACAAGACGAAGACATAAAATTAGACAAAATACACGAAAAACACCAACACAACACTAGAATGGCTCAAAACTATCACATAACACACGCCAAAACAAAAACAGGACAATCCCGACTAATTTGCAATGGACTAAAATTGTACAATGACCTGCCACAACAGACCAAACAACTGACCACTGACAAATTCAAAACAGATGTGACAAAAATATTAAAACTCGGCCAACTATAAAAAAATTCCTTTGTATCTAAATTACATTATTATATTTTCTTATATTGAATCATTTAAAAATGTTACCCATAAACCTCTTAGGTTTCCATAACTTTTTAAATAAAATAAAATATATATACCTACTAATTTTCGACTCAACTTATGTAGTATATGCAGTATTATACATTTTACATGTAAAGAAATGTGAACATGTGAAGTATTGTGGACTAGCTTTGTTACACCTGTAGGTATATGACAGAAATTAACATACTAGTTGGCATTTAATAACATTAACCTCATAATCGAGTCTTTGGTAGTGTGGTTTGTTACAAACCATTTTTTTCTTCACATACAAATGATCAATTTGTACATTCTGTAAAAGCGGGTCACATGTTTGTATGGACTGAATGAAAAATAAATTGATCTCAACATTGTGAAAAAATGTACTAAGACAAAACATTAACCGTTGTTTTGACAACAACATTGCAACATAGCCCACTATTGATATTAGCAATATTGAAAGAGAACGTGTTTAGAGGTCTGATTCTGTCACTAGGATTTTTTTTTTCGCAATTTATTATTTTGAATAACTTATTGCTGACAGCAGGCATTTGTCGATTTTCTTATGTCGAGAATTCAGACATTCGTAAGCTAATAATAATTCTCAACAATTCTTGTAATCTGTATTAATATTCGGGTAGAGCATTTGAAACAATAATTTTATTATTAACATTAAATCGGTGTGGACGTGTGTGAACTGAAACAGGTTATTCGTTTTCCAAAACATCAATATTATTTATTCAATAAAATTAAATTTAAATAATAAACTGTTACCTATTAGAATTTATATAATATTTATGAAACTATACCTATAAAACTCAATCATCCGTATTCTGAAAATAACAATATCTGGATCTTTAAGATCTTTATTCCAACACTTAATAGACGACAACAAAAATTACAAATGTCCAGAGCAGATTTTGTAATTCTACGGCTCAAATACACTGTATTAGAAGATGATATAAGAAAGATTGTTTCTTACAGTCGTATTAATTTCTTCATCCACAGCGTCCAGATGAAATATCATGGCTAAACTTGTCAAGACAACGTTCGGCGTTACCGCGTATTCAAATCTTCCCATCTTGACATTTGACAGATAACAATTTACATCTTTCTCCCTCCCTCATAGAAACAAACACCGGCGTAAAGCTATGTCTCGTTTATTTTCAATTTTTATTATCGTCTATTAAGTGTTGGGATAAAGATCTTAAAGATCCAGACATATCTGTCAAAAAATGTCAAGGTGGGAAGATTTGAATACGCGGTAACGCCGAACGAGGTCATTACAAGTTTAGCCATGATACGCTGTGGATGAAGAAATTAATAAGATTGTAAGAAACAATCTTTCTATCATCTTTTAATACAGTGCATTTGAGCCGTAGAATTACAAAATCCGCTCTGGACATTTTTAATTTTTATTATCGTCTATTAAGTGTTGGGATAAAGATCTTAAAGATCTAGACATTATTATATTCAGAATCGGGCCGAATGTCTGTCTGTCTGTTCTCTATACAAATCTACACCGTTTGTCCGATTCGTTTCAAATTTTGCACACTTATGCTTTAGGACCCGGCGGGTAACGTAGGCCACATTTCCCCCTATTATTTTTCCCCTTCCCCTCCCCCTGATATATTTTCAAACTGTACGTTCGACCGATCGGATTCAAAAATTGGAAACTTATTCTTTCGGACTCGGCGGGTAACATCGATGAAATTTCCCTCCTATAATTTTACCCCTTCCCCTCCCCCTGATATATTTTCGTTGCAAATCTGTATTGTTTGACCGATCGGCCTCAAATTTTGGAAACTTATTCTTTAGGACACGGCGGATTACATAGGTGACATTTCCCCCTCCTCTTGTACCCCTTCCCCTCCCCCTCTGATATATTTTCAATGCAAATCTACACCATTCGAATCGAACCTTTGTTTGCCCCCACAAATTTATTTTCAACTTAATCCTTAACCCGTGCAACGCCGGGTACGAACAGCTAGTATATATAAATGTATATTTATATGTATATGTAAAAATAAAACTAGTATATAAATGAATGAATTAGAAGTAGGAGTGGAATGGACGTATTCAGCGTATTTACAGTGTCCGGTGACCTGTGTCGGAGCCCATCTATATTGCTTTCCCAATGTGACTTGGCGTGCGGCGCATTTTGAACTAAAACCCGCCCCGCCCGCACCTGGCAGTAACCCCTCGCCCTGTCATTTAGTTCAATTTTGTATTTGGTCGGGAGCTGTGACATCTTGATTACCAATATACACTGAATTATTATGTACAAAACATCCTAAACAGTCCAGGATGGTGCAAGAACAATTGCCAATGAAGTATTAAAGTTTTGCGAAGCTGAAAAAGCGAATAATGGACTGATATTACCGTCTAACAGTTTGACAGATAGAACGGCCGCCACTACTGCATGGTTTCTTTAGTGCTGCTCGACCAAATTTCTGTATTTAATACGACACCAGTCACCGGACATTCTGTATTGTGTAATAAATTTACACCCTTACAACTTCTGTTACGCGATAGGGACGCCCTCCCTCGCACGCCTAGTTATAGTGGTACGTCCATACCTATAAAACTCTGTCTGTCTGTTCACTATAAAAATCTGTATCTACCGTTTGTCAGATCTTACCCAAATTTTGCATACTTATTCTTTAGGACCCGGCGGGTAACATAGGCGAGATTTCCTCCCGCCTTCTTTACCCCTCCCCCTCCCACTGATATGTTTTCCATGCAAATCTGTACCATTTAACCGATGTGACTCAAATTTTGCATACTTATTCTTTAAGAGCCGGTGGATAACATAAGTGACATTTACCCCATCCCCCTTTACCCCTTCCTCTTTCTCTGATATATTTTCCATGCAAATCTGTACCGTTTGACAAATCTGACTTAAAATTTGAATACTTATTTTTTAAGACCCGTCGGGTAACACAGGCAACATTTCCCCCCTCCCACCTTACCACACCTCGCCACCTGATATATTTTCTGTACAAATCTAGACTAATCAAAATAACAAAAACAAACTAATCCAAATTTTGCATACTTACTCTTTAGAACCCAGAGGGTAACACAGATGACATTTACTTCCTCCCCCTTCACCCCACCCCCTCCCCTGATATATTTTCCATGCAAATTTGTACCGTTCGACCGATCTGATCCAAATTTTACATATTCCTTGGGATACGGCAGGGGTAATATAGGTGAAATTTCCCCTCTCCCCCTTTACTTCTCCCCCTTCCCTGATACTTTTTCCATAAAAATCTGTACCGTTCGACCGAACTGATCCAAATTTTGCCTACTTAGGCCCAGTTGTTTCAAGTTCGATCAAAGTAAGCGGTCGATTAAAGCATAGATTTTTACGAAAACGTATGGTCTGATTGGTGGAGAACGTAAAAATCTATGCTTTAAAAGAACGCTTACTTTAATACAACTTGAAACAACCGGCCCTTACTCATTAAGACCCGAAGGGTAACATAGATTACATTTCCCCCCTCACCCTTCACGCCACGCCCTCCCCCATACATATTATATACAAATCTACACCTTTTGACCGATCTGATTCGAATTTTGCATACTTATTCATTGGGACCCGACAGGTAACATAGATGACATTTCCTCCCGAAGAGAGGATGGTAAAGAAAATATATTAGGCAAGTGTTTACAGGAACAGAGGGCTCTGCTAAACACCCAGCATGATCAGGTAAACTTAATATTGGATGCTGGCCTTGTTGAAAGCTTCTACAACTGAACAGCTTGTATGAGAATATGGTCGAAACAAAAGTGGTGTATCCAGATTAGTTGGCGTTGTATGCTCTCTGCCTACCCTTGCGGATAATGAAGTGATGCTTAGTTAGTTAGTTACAAAACATATTGAAAATAAAATATCATGTGTACTTGTAAAATAAAAATTAATAAAAAATATGAATAAAAAAAATAATAATCACCGGAATTTTTTTTTGATCAGCATTCATTCTCTTCTATTCTTCTACAAAATTATTGGTCTAGTAACACGCATCTGAATTAAGCCACTGATTACTATAACTATGAAATACTGGAATAAAACCATCAAGTTTAATACAATGTCTGAAACTTATTAAAATTAATTAAGGAATATATCAATTCTTTTTGTATACTTTTGTGTACATTGATTATATCCATCAGATTATAGCCATCAGTAGACATTATTAAACATGCGTCATTAAATGTGCGTCGGTTCAAAAACTATATGCCATCAGTAGACATTATTAAATACAAATAATAATTTGTTAGTCACCTACTTAAAAATAAATATACTATTATACTTTGTGACTCAACTCAGAGGTGAAACTATTATGTAGGTGCATTTAACTTAAGAAAATAAAATAATTTTATAATAATTTTCTATGGCGCTTTACTACTTAATACATATATTGTAAATAATTGTTGTTTCTAATTGAAATCTGTCAACATTTCTTAAATTCATGAAATCTGTTCAGAGGCTATATACCTACTCAAGAAGAATAATACAGTGGACCACCTTAGTGTAGTATAACCACTGGTGTATTCTGATATTTGGGGGACCAAAATGGTGTAATAATTCAAGAAATTCCCGAGATAAGCTCCGGCGTTATCTTCACAAAGTTATTGCAATAGATTACAACGATGTTATGCAATATTTGGTTATGCCGCGACCGTATGTTTGTCAGGCTTCAAGTACCCACTTGTTTTTTTCACACGCCTCTGTCGGCCCGCGCAACAATCTTGCAATTACACAGAGCCATGAAAAGAGTAACGCTGGGTATCTTCTTGGGAGACAAAAACCAACAAATAGGCGAGAAGCAGATCTGAGATTTTGCCATCGACTTTGAAGTGGGACTCTACCAGATACGTGGCGAGAATGAATGGTGAAATTCTGCAGCGGAGTCCAAGGTTGGGCAAAAAAGCGGCCGACCAAAGGAAGGAGCACCGTACCGAAATCGTGCAAAGGGATGAGGGAGGTAGGTATACATTCAGCAATCGACGCAAACAGTCAAAAGAAAACCAGAAAATAGAATCAACTATTGTAAACATACCGACCGTTACTGCTCTTCCATATACACCTCCCCTAAGATACAGCAATGTTTTTGAACAGATTTACATTTAAAAACTTAACCATGAAGAAAATTAATTGAAGTAATCAAGTGCCATACATTATATTTGAAATGTTATACATAAAAGTACACACTCAATCAAATCAAATCCATTTCCATGAAGGTTTTAACGACTCCTCTCATACGGCTTACGTAACGATCCGAAGATTGTTTATTTTCAAATTTTAAATCAGACTGATCAATCTTATCCTTCAGTAGTAATGCATCCATGTCGGGAACGTCATCAGCATCTGCTATGACGGCTGGCAGTAACATGAACGACATTACGAGTCCGTAAGTCAGAACCTTCTTCGAATGATTTTCGAAAACAGCTCTTGGATAGTGGTCCTCGACGTCGCATTCCATGTAGCTTAGACTCTTGGCCAGGCACTCGTGGTAATAGGGCATCAAATTTTCGAAATGCTCCTTCCGTAGGTCATAATCTGTGCTGCTGAACATCAGGTAAGCGATGTCTGTGATTGGGGAACAGTGTCGGGCTTCTTGCCAATCTAACAGCATTACGTCCACTGGCTCTCCATCCTGAAAAACAAAAATTAACTTCAAAACAAACAGTAAATCAAGCGGCATGTACTTAAATGTTTTATCATCCATTTTATGAATAGTTATTGTAATGTATCTGGATGAATGTCTGTCGGAATTTTTGAGAGCGATAGATAGTATGAGAGAGTGAATGGGTATAAATAGCGACACACCATTTAAACTAAACTACCATGTCAGTAACAACTTGTTAAGCTACCTATAAAGCATATTAATATTGTCGCGTGGGACTCCGTTGTTACAAGCATATAAATTGTATTCAAGCGGAACATCGAGTTTATCTAGATCCCCAATTTCCAACAAGGTTCTCCTCCTAAATTTAAAAGACGAGAACATCACAGTTATAAAAACAAATAATTTTAATTTTAAATTCCCTAAGGCGCGTCTCAAATGAGAGTCAAGTAGCATCTTAATAAGCTGCGGACTAAAATTTGATGTTGGGTATTGTTTATTATATATGTAAGAGACTTATCCTGGTGTCACCTAGCGTGTATTACTCAAAAGGTTACTGAGATTAATTTTAATATAAAGCTGATATACATTTGAAAATGGAAGAACAGATTTATTATTTACAGAAGACCGCGTATATGAGGTATGAAAGCAAAGGCAGCAATATGCAAAAATTAAAAAAATATTTTGAATGCAATCACCGCGGATTACTAATTTAGAATGTGCCCTTCCAAAGTCATGTTTCCTATCAATTTATAGGCTATATATATTTCCTTTTCTCGAATTCAGTCTATTCTAAATTAATAATCCTTGATGACTACAGCATTAAACTTTTTTTGGATATTGCGTAAACTATGTCATGGGAAAGGCCGTAGATGTATCTAGCATAGTCCATTCGTACATATAAAAGAAACTTATTTAGAAAATATATACAACTTTCAAAAATTCGATAATGTGTGGATGTTCTTACGACGGAATTGGTGAACGTTACATTGTGTAATGTGATCTTTTAAGCCAGGTCAAACAGATCGTAGACCCTGAGTTACCCTATAAAGACTACCATATACGTTTCTCATATAAATAGCTTAATCTCTGTGAGACTTCTGTAATTTATCTTAGTTAATAATCAATCACTTATGTGGTGAAGACATTTCAGAACATTTACCAAAACCGTAGGCATCACGAACTGTCACTCCTTTGCTTATTTTGTAACATTGTGAAATTTTAGTATCTTTTCCACGAATTTCGGATTTCATTAATTGAAGACAGGTGAAGATGAAGACGAACCGGTTTGATAATACTCCTTGTGGTTAATAAAATAAAAACGTATTTATATTACTAATTAAAGTAATGTTGTAGCGAGCTAATGATCTGAGGTGAATGAGTTTATCATAATTTTTGGAATAGTTGACGAAAATGGTAAATTTTCGCTGAATACTGAATATCCATGAATAATGGAGATCCAGTATACACCGTGATATCCAGGCTATCTTAGGTTAATCCCGCAGATTTACATTTCGTTGAACAATTGGATATTTTCTAAAAAAATTCATTAAAAGAAAACATAAAACATCAAAAAAAAAACATATTTTTATAAAAATAGTATTTATGTCCTTGTTGGTCGTCGGCAGAATGTCGCAATAATTAATACAAAAAGCATTTCTATAGATTTGTTGAATAATTCTAACCTGGATGAAGAACTTATGAAGGACATTATTAAAATATTTAACGTCTGCACTAACCAAAATTATTTCGAATTCAATAAAAGTGTATACAAACAACGTGATAAATTAAATTCTGCGAAGACCCTAATGAATAATAAAACATTTCAAAACACTTCTCCGATCCTAGACTTGTTTCTGTTGATGAATAAAAAAACCCTCCCCACTATGCGACTCCCTGCCCTACCGGAATAGGCTGACGACAAAAGTTAGCTACCTGATGGTTAGTGTGGTGGCTTCTCTCGAAATTACAGTAGTGATAAACAACTCAAACAAAGTTTAAACAAAAATTATATTTTAAATGAAAATGTTGCACCACGAAGTGACTGCCAAATGAGTGACAGAGAGTCAAATCAACCAAACAACAAAACCAAAAACAAAAGATAAATTTGAGTCACGTGGTATTTCTTCATAAGCTACATGTACCTGTAGGTACATTGACGTTATATCTTTGTGTAGATACTTCAAAATTGTAAACAGTAGGTATTACTACAATCGCATATCGTTTTTTTAGCATAGCGGTTTTCGTAATAAACTTTTATACCAAACACGCCTATCCAACAATCCGACACGGCGTCCAACGAAATGTCAAATCATTCTCTTCTCCTCGGGTTTGGGTGACGACTGTGTTGATGGCAAGGATTATGTGCCGAATTCAGTAAATTTTGAATCTGAAAGTTAGTGTTTATTGATTACAATAATAAATTTCTTCAAAAATTCTTTATTAATGTCTAAAACATCGATTTTATTTTTATTTTGTTTAGGCATGTTTGGCTTTAAAAGTTTTAGCAGGAGCCTAACCGCTTTATTTATTTTAGATGATGAAAACCTGACTTTTATTACTGAAAATACGGCGAATACAAGTTCTTTCCATGAATAACAGAAAACCGCGGAGGAGGAGATAAACAACCCAATATGAAGACGTGGAAAAATCAATTCTTAAGCAACAAGCTTTAAGAGGTGAGTCACGTCTTTCTCAAAGGGGAAAGATTAAGAAATTAGAGCAAAGAAATGTATTGCAACAGTAGCCTGTAATAGCAAATGGAAATTAAAAAACATCAGCTACCAGCGAAGAAAAATATTATTCTTTGGATTGGTCATGAATGATTCGATAATTGAGATTAATTTAACCTTTTTTGTCTAGATTAACATTAGTATTATGATTAGATGAATTATTATAATAATATATAAATAAATTTAGTAATTGTTAGTAAAAAAAGTGCCTACGCTACGAATGTTGGATTGTTTTGTGTATTTCCTTAAAACCAAATACGCCTTTGTTTTTCATAATTTCAAATATGTATTGTTTAAATGACTAAATATATAAAAAACATTGAAAACACAACAGTTGATTTATAAAAATAACAAACTTACGAGTCCCATTATCTCATTTCAACATATTTGTTGTATAGGATGGTTTGACACTGTGCCACTCAAATCATTTAGTGATAAAAACTATTTTAATGAACAAAAGTAAAGTCTTCTAAAATTAAAATAGCTTTAATATTTTCCTATTAAATGTGACATTTCATTAACTTTGTAACCCAAGGCTAGGTAAAATGCACATCTTTAGCAGTGTGAATTCTGCCCTGGCAAGCAATTAACTTGCGCTTCTTATCTTTTTATCGATGTTGTTTTTTTGTATCCATTATCTTATCTTATAGCTACTTAAGTTGTAAAAACGTAATGGAAATTCAAATTTGGAAATGTTCAATCGATATCTTCCTCAAAACCGTGTCATCTGCAATGATAATTATTTTATTAATTATCGTTGTATTTTCTATAGGTATACAATGTTGTCACAAAAAAGATTTAATCAAACATCGATTTCAAATGTCTTTCACAGCACAGTGTGCCATTCGCGCGTGTGCGAATTCTTTACACCAAGCCAGTATTCATCATTCTAGAGATATATACAACTTCGGGAAAATAATAGCGGAGAAAATGGAAAATTAGCGTAGCCTAGACGGGGCCCGCGGGCTGGGTCTTTAGGGGGTGTTAGATCGATCGTTAATTGAAATAATTACAGCATAACCTTAAAATGAACATTATAGTCCGTCCAACTTATCTGGAGAATAAAGGAGGGCGTCCCAATCGTTGTGGTACTGCCCATAGTCTAAAAATTATCTCATTTGAAGGGAATTTTATGCAAATTCGTTTTTTCTTAAACAAGTTATTAAGCAGTATACGACACGATAAAAAACAAAAAATGTAAACTAACGTACAAATAAATTTATCAAAATATACATTCGTAAAATACACAACGTCACAAAATGGCGTTTTTTCAAAATCAAAGAAAAATACAATTTTCAGGAAAAAAAAAACAAGCAATAATAATTCTTTTAGGCCGGCGCCACATTACGCAGATCTTCCGCCGCGTTTTTTCCGCTGCGCCAAATCGGCAAAGCAAATAGATCATCCGCGTAGTGTGTTTAATAAGCGCATATTGTATGGAAAGAAATGTATCGATGTTCCACGACAGAAGAGACGCAGCGGAAGATCCGCGCAGTGTGGCGCCGGTTTTATTCGGTGTCTCATACCTAATGATCATGACCACCATGTTTAACTCGGCAACACCTAAGGATATCAGTCGGTTTAGGGCCGTTGTATCAACTTGGTTTATAGTAATCTTTCGTTCAAAGCATAGATATTTTGCATTTTCCACCGATCAAACAACTCGCTCTCGTAAAAATCTATGCTTTAAATAAACTATTGCTATAAAGTAAGTTGATGCAGTCTTAAATGTGCGTAAATAAAAAAGTTTATTTTTGAAAAAATATGTTTATACAAATGAACTCGTTAATGAATTATGTAATAAAAAATATAAATAATAAAAATTCTATGTAAAAAAATTATCGAATAAAATATGTTCTAAAACTTTTCTCATCTTACGGCTTCTAATTCAATTTTTCCACTTATCCTTGTTCTTTTTTTTCCGGGTGTAGATATTTTAATGCCCATTTCCACGGCCACTTTACCTTCTTTAACTATTTTGTAAATTGCCGATTCAGAAATACCTGAAGAAATTGTATAATAGTAAAATAAAAAACTAAGTATGGGAAAATCATTATAACTGCATGGCAGCACTAACCTGAAGTGGCGGCAATAAGTCTATGAACAAAATCAAACGGTATAATTGGGGCTTTTAGACGTTGTTCTTCTTCAAAAAACGTGTGCATTTTCAAGATTATTTCCCGAACACCGCTTTTAATGGTTTTTGGCATGGTGACAATCTAAAATTTTCTTAAAAAACTATCGAAACAGTCGTGAAACCCTCTGTAAACAAAGTCTGTCAAAGGTCTGTCAGCTGTAGATAATCCAATATGGCGTCGTTAGTTCCAAATTTGGCCATTCTTCAGATAAGTTAGACGGACTATATGACTGAATCTGTGCTATTCTGGAAATAGCAATATTGGGATGTTAGATCTTTACCCTAACACTTAATATACGAAAAATATAATAAAAAATAAACGAAACATAGGTACACGTCGATATTCGGTGATCGTTATACTTAAATAAAAATATTTGTATATTTTCACGTATCTCTCTCAAAGCAAATGCCTTTATTTGCGAAGTCCGATTTCTCCGGTCTGATCTGACAGCTGAGCTCTGGCGCAAATGTAGATAACATCATAATTCTCATGTTTCGACTAAAGCTACATCAAATAAGTACTAATGCTGTATTTAAAGCCTATAGAAAAAATATTATTTCACATATACTTATTAAATTCTTTTCCCACAGCGTCCTGATATCAAATTGTGGCAAAATATGAGTTGGACCATAGAAAAGAGATATATTGTTGGACTCGTATTTATTTTGACGTTTGACGGATAACCGTTATGTACTTCTTTCTCCTTCTAACCACACCACCGACGTATACCTAAGGCCCGGTTGTTTCAAGTTCGATCAAAGTAAGTGGTCGATTAAAGCATAGATTTTTACGAAAACGAATCGTCTGATTGGTGGAGAACGTAAAAATCTGTGCTTTAAAAGAACGCTTACTTCCAATCAATTTAATCCAACTTGAAACAACCGGCCCTAGGTCTCTTTTTATTTTATTTTTTATTTTCATATATAAAGATCTGACATTCCAATATTGCTATTTTCATTTGAGCATGAGCAGGTATTTCTGAAATGTAAATAAAAAAATAATTTCATGGTATCATCTAGAAATAGTATAAAATTTCACCTTTCTAAGCCTTTCTATCGGCGAACTCTTTTATTAGGTTATCAAAATCGATGTTTTCAGCAATTTCATTTTCGATTGACAAAGTTGCCAAGTTTATCAATTTAGATTGAGATATTGTCGATCGCAGGTAGTTTTTTATCAATTTGGCTTAGAAAAACTCCTCTCCCCACTAGCAACCGTTACAAGTATAGTCAATAATATTCGCAATGCTATCCACACATTTGGATACAGTTCTTGTAAGTTGTGATCTTTGATAAAATTAAAAACATAAGCAGGGGTAACCACATTCTGATTAGGCAAAAAAGATTTCAGGCTTACGAGTTCATCACACAACATACAACCATCTATATCAGATTTAGAGTCTACAGTTAATTTCAATTGGAGATCACCACAGAGTTTGACAAGGTCGGGTTTTTCCGGAATCTGTTTTATATTGTACAAAAAAGACCAAGATTCCGAGTACTCATTTAACTGTTCAAATCTTTCATTAACTGAAATTAATGTAGTGTCCAAGAGAGTTGAAAAATTCAACCTCAAATTTTTTTTCTGGAGAAGTTATAAGCTCGTCGTGGGCAGTTTCACCAGCTTGACGCTTAACAAATCGAATTCTTGTTGTGGCTCTGAACACAGGTTCGATTTCTAGTTCTTCAGCCAATTCCTTCGCAGTTAAAATGGCGCTTTTAAAGCCTGTATTTCTATATTCTTCCAAGAAAAAGCAGCATTTTTTCAACATTTCTGTGCATTTACTGAGATCTAGAGATTTACTAACGACATTAATTTGAAAAAGTATGTCATACCAAACAGCCATGAAACTATGAAGCTGTAATCTTTTAACTGTTCGGCTAGAGTAGTAGTCTCATGAGAGACTTGAACATCAGTTTTCTGAGTTTCAATAGCCAAAGTAATTAAAACGTCATTAATGGCACTAATTTGATAACGGACTGCTTTAACACTGCTTATTCTTGCTTCCCAACGTGTGTCACTGAGCTTTTTTATAGTATATAATCCCAAGCGATCGGTTAGAATTTTCCATCGATGAACAGAAGCTGAAAACAATATGAACAACCTCCGAAGTACCCCTAACAAAGTGACTGATTTTACGGATGACTTAGCGGAATCGCATAGTATGAGATTGTAGCTACAGTACAGTTGCCCGCAAACTTCTTGAAATTCTTTGGCGTAGTGGGAGAATGCGCAGAAGACGAAATTTGGGTCTCGTTGGTGGAAAGGTAGATGCGCAAACTTCTCCCCACTACGCCGTAGAATTTCAAGATGTTTGCCGGCTACTGTACGTACGTGTACGACAGCCACAAGGTGTATAAACAGCTAAGGAATTTATGTCCAGAAACTTCCTTTGAACTCCAATATTTTTCTCTTTCATATTCGCCCCGTAGTCATAATCCTGATCCCTACAGTCGTTCGTTTTATTTTTGTGTGAATATTTAAAACATCAATAATAACTTCAGACAGTTTTTCTCCAGTCGACTCATTAACAGGTATAATAAATTCTATGAAATGCTCTTTTACTGATATTTTATCGTCATCTGATGATAAATCAACAAATCGTATTGTCAGTGAAAGTTGTTCTACATGACTAATGTCCGGAGTACAGTCAGCTTTAATAGAATAATATTTTGATTTCTTTGCGCGAGATATGATTTCTGACTTTACTTTTTCACCAATCAACTCTATTAATTCACTTTGAATGTCTTATCCGCAGTAGTGGTCTAAAACATCACCCTTTATAGTTAATCGCAAGTGCTCCTGCATAACTGGATCAAATTTGGCTAGTATTTGTACTAAGCCCAAGAACTTTCCGTGATTTGGCGTATATAGTTTGTCAGAAGACTCTGAACGCCACATTGTTTTCAGCTAAATAAAGTGTAATATGCATCAATCTAGACAAAACATTATTCCATGTTGTAGTTTCCTTTCTAATCAAATGTTTCTCTTAGCAATCTATTGTTTTTCCTGTTTTTAATCGTAGATATCCACGAAAGGTAAAACTTCTTATGTGAAGTGCTATTCTCATGATTTTTTAACATTTCAGACAAGTGTTTCCAATTGTTATATCCTTCAGATACTAAACTCGACGTTGAGCTACTATTAAATAGCCGGCAACAAAAACAATAAACTCGATCCTTAGAAACGGAGTATATTAGCCAACGACGCTGAATTGTTACATTGTTTGCTAGTTTTTTTTATGAAATGAGAATTAGAGAAATGTCGCCGTGTATCATTCTTCGGATAATTATCAATGTGAGTTTGCACTGGGCCACTAGTTATTATACGATCAATTATTTTGCTATTTCGAATGAGTGGCCAAGTGGCTGGATCCGCTATATTCGGGACAACAGTACTAACGTCATCTAGCATTTGTATTTGTTGTACATCACCAATGGAGTCATCCTGAGCAGCATCTGTAATTGTATCACAACTTGTTCCCTCACTTCGGGAAACTTCGTCCACAATCTCTTCAGCATTACCCCGCCCCAAACGTATGAACATGTTAAAGAAATGTTATAGAGATCGATAGATAGCAGAAAGAGAAAAATATAGTAGTAGAGAGTGTGTAGTATAGATAGTTAAAATAAATTTGTACTTACCTAATAAAATGATCCGTCAAAATGTCAAAAAACAAATACCTACTTTTACACTTTACTAGTCGGAACCAAGAGTGACGAACAAGAGCATCGCAACGTAGCGTGGAACATCTGATTGCTGCGTTTGTTTGATTTAAAAATAATTGGAATAACTGTTGTTGTTGATGTAAGTGCGTCCACTAATGCAAAGAATGAGAATAAGCTGAATGTGTTCCGCTTCATCAAAAATAACGCCAACACTTTTTAAATAAAATGTTAAAAAGAGATACATAATGTGTTTCTCTATGGTTGGGGATTCCCGGTATAGTCCGTCTAACTTATCTGAAGAATGGCCAAATTTGGAACTAACGACGCCATATTGGATTATCTACAGCTGACAGACCTTTCACAGACTTTGTTTACAGAGGGGTTCACGACTGTTTCGATAGTTTTTAAAGAAAAATTTAGATTGTCACCATGCCAAAAACCATTAAAAGCAGTGTTCGGGAAATAATCTTGAAAATGCACACGTTTTTTGAAGAGGAACAACGTCTAAAAGCCCCAATTATACCGTTTGATTTTGTTCATAGACTTATTGCCGCCACTTCAGGTTAGTGCTGCCATGCAGTTATAATGATTTTCCCATACTTAATTTTTTATTTTACTATTATACAATTTCTTCAGGTATTTCTGAATCGGCAATTTACAAAATATGTAAAGAAGGTAAAGTGGCCGTGGAAATAGGCATTAAAATATCTACACCCGGAAAAAAAAGAACAAGGATAAGTGGAAAAATTGATTTAGAAGCCGTAAGATGAGAAAAGTTTTAGAACATATTTTATTCGATAATTTTTTACATAGAATTTTTATTATTTATATTTTTTATTACATAATTAATTAACGAGTTCATTTGTAGAAACATCTTTTTTCAAAAATAAACTTTTTTATTTATGCACATTAAAGACTGGTTGCATCAACTTACTTTATAGCAATAGTTCATTTAAAGCATAGATTTTTTCGAGAGCGAGTCGTTTGATCGGTGGAAAATGCAAAATATCTATGCTTTGAACGAAAGATTACTATAAACCAAGTTGATACAACGGCCCTAAACCGATTGATATCCTTAGGTGTTACTGAGTTAAACATGGTGGTCATGATCATTAGGTATGAGACACCGAATAAAACCGGCGCCACACTGCGCGGATCTTCCGCCGCGTCTCTTCTGTCGTGGAACATCGCTACATTTCTTTCCATACAATATGCGCTTATTAAACACACTACGCGGATGATCGGTCGATCTATTTGCTTTGCCGATTTGGCGCAACGGAAAAGACGCGGCGGAAGATCTGCGTAATGTGGCGCCGGCCTAAAAGAATTATTATTGTTTGGTTTTTTTCCTAAAAATTGTATTCTTCTTTGATTTTGAAAAAACGCCATTTTGTGACGTTGTGTATTTTACGAATGTATATTTTGATAAATTTATTTGTACGTTAGTTTACATTTTTTGTTTTTTATCGTGTCGTATACTGCTTAATAACTAATTTAAGAAAAAACGAATTTGCAAAAAATTCCCTACAAATGAGATAATTTTTAGACTATCGGCAGTACCACAACGATTGGGACGCCCTCCTTTATTCTCCAGATAAGTTGGACGGACTATAAAATGAACTGCATGCAATGCTCCGATCGAAGGGATTGAATGGGAACATGGATTGAACCATTGTCTTATCTATGGATTGAACACTACGTTCCATTCTAGTGTTGCCACCATAACAATTTTTTCCCTAAATTTAGGGAATTTACGAGTAAGTAGGCCTGGCTCAAAGAGCGTGGCGCCCCTTTATATCCGGCGCCCTGGGCGGTCACCTAACCGCGCCCTACCCTAACGCCGCTACTGCGTTTCATATCAAAAAATGTTGGTTCGCTGACTAAAACGTTAGTATAACTTATCTCATTTTAGAGAATAGCATTTTAGAGGTAACTACGGTCATTATGTCATTATCATAGACATATGGTCATTATATAGTGTGATGATTACATTTTTTTATATAAACTGCAAGATAATTGTATATGTACCTATTCCATGCGGAAGTTAGATACTTAAGTAAAGGTGACCTTCCACACAGATATTGAACAAAATAGTTCCATTAACATATTCCGCTTGTTATTTTTGTTTTCGCAAAATAAAAATCATTACCTTAGCAACAAGAAAGCACTGCGACCTAATAAAAAGCGCCACTAAACATAGGTTTTGAGATTATTCACCGAAACTATTCATTTTGATATATCATATGTGGGGTATAAAAGCAATGGCAAGCAATATTCAAAAATAATTTAATGCAGTCATTGAGAATTACGAAGTTATAATGTACTGAATTCGAGATTTTATAGGAAACATAAGCCTATAAATTTATAGGAAATGTGAATTTGGAAAGGATAGGTACAAAAAATCTAGAATTCAGTATATTTTAAATTAGTAATCCTTGGTGACGACATTCAAAACATTGTTTAGTTTTTTGAATGTTGCTGCCTTTGCTTTTATACCGCACATATTGTATGATACAGAAGTTACAGCAAGATTTTTAGATGTATTAAAAGTCTAGATTCAAAATGGAATGAATGATAATGTTTTAAGATATGTGTATAGGGATAATGATGTCCCTCAAGACATGTGGAGAATTGCGATAAAGATCGATATGCACGTATTATTAGTTCAGTCTGTCAGTCTTCATACAAAATGCCATGTCATGTTAAGGCTGGACATTCACTGCAAATGCATATTTTGGCGGTTTTTTTTACGAATATGTGGGTTTTTATTATTCATTTATATCAGAATGTATACTCCAGACTGCAATTTTTTGGAGCAATAACTTAGATAGAACCTTTGTTATTATATAAAAGTAATAAACTGGACATTATTTAGAATAATTAAAAAAATATAAGCACTAATCGACAGGCCGCGGCCAAAAAATCTTTTTTAGTGTCCTATGCGGCTTTAATCTTTTATGAATATATATATGTACGCAAAATAGTTCTTTTTATACGTATAAAGTATACTTAATTATTTAGAATTTTTAGTAATGAAATCAAGAAATATTGAATATTAATAAAGTTATAATGTTTTAAATTTTCAATAAATTTTTACGTTTTTTTAATTTTAAAACGTTTTTTATTTATATGAAGAGATGATTTTAAACAGTATATTCTATTTATTATCGTATTTTGAGGCTTTACTCATACAATAAAAGTTAGTTTTTTTTATTAAAAACACCTTAATTGATATTAGGTCCTTACATATGAAATTGACGTTTAGTATGGGAGGAACATAAATGCGATTTTTTTTTATTATAATATATTTATTTAATCAAAGTATGTACCATTGCTATCTATGCACTTTTGCCATCTCATAGGTATTTCATCGATCCCTTTACTAAAAAAACCATTCGGACGGGAATCAATAAAATCTTTGAAGGCGGTTTGGACTGCCCCATCGGAGTTGAATTTTTTCCTTTGCAAGAAGTTATCCAAATTTCGAAAAAAATGGTAATCTGTTGGGGCAAGGTCCGGAGAGTACGGTGGATGTCTTAGACATTCCAATTGAAGCTCCTCTAATTTGGTAGCCGTCTGTTGTGCAGTGTGTGGTCTAGCGTTATCATGAAGCAGCAGTGGCCTAGAGCGATTAACCAGCCTCGGTTGTTTAGCAGCTAGCTTTTCCATCATGGTTTGCAGTTGCTGACAATAGACATCTGCCGTAATCGTCTGGCCAGATTTAAGAAAGCTGTAGTGAACGACACCAGCACTAGTCCACCAAACGCTCACAAGTAACTTTTTTGGAGTCAATTTTCGCTTGGGGCATGGTTTGGCTGGTTCGGCAGGGTTCAGCCATTGCGATGAGCGCTTCCGATTATCGTACAGGATCCACTTTTCAACACAGGTAATGATTCGATTTAAAATCCCTTCATTATTGTGCCGGTTGAGTAATGCAACGCAGCAGTCAACGCGCGTTTGTTGATTTGCTTCACTCAATTCGTGAGGTACCCACCTTTCAAGCTTTTTCACCTTACCAATTTGCTTCAAGTGGATTAAAACAGTTTTATCACTAACACCGCAGCCTGCAGCTAACTCGGATGTGGTTTGCGATGGATCCGCTTCCACAATAGCCTTCAATTCTTCATTATCAACTTTGGTCTCCGGCCGTCCACGGGGCTTGTTCTGCAGGTCGAAATTTCCAGAACGAAAACGTTGGAACCAAAAACGCACTGTGTTTTCTTTTGCGGCACCGTCGCCATACACATCATTAATCCTTCGAGCCGTTTCTGCAGCACTGGTGCCACGGTGGAACTCGTACTCGTAAATAACGCGATATTTCAAGTTTTTCATTTTGTAAACTGAGTGACGCAAAGAAAAAAACAATTGAGGAAAAAACAAATGAATTATAATTTTCAAAACACAAATACATGAGTAAATAGCTGTATAAATTTGGATTTGGAATTCCTAGCCAAAGAGAAGATATTTGAGATCAAATTTGCCAGTACGGCAAAACCTCAATTTCATATGTAAGGACCTAATATTTAAAAATAAAAATTCCAAAGTTTGAAATGTGTCAATCAATGACGAAATTATAAATGCCGTTGGCAACTGCGTGCCGCCTTAACTTTTAATTTAATGACCCAGCCCTATTTTTTTACTGCGCGCGATTTAAAATAACATTGACCTAATTTTCTTTACCTGTAATTTGAACAAAATATTGTTGTTCCAGCAGTCCCCGTGGCAAAGTACCGTGTACTGGTCCACGGAGTCGGGATTCAGGTAGTAGTCTAGCTTCCCCATGATGTCGCTGGCAAATGTCGCGACTTTCTCCGCCGCGACCGCGTCGTCCAGTGCTTCTATGGCCCTGTTTCTGGAGAGATCAAGGAAGTGTCTGAGTCCCGAATTAAAATCACTTATGGAACCTATATGTTTCGCAAGTTCAGTAAACATTTCAGGTTTCAATTTTTTTAGTACGAACGACAGCGCGTGGAAACTGGCCAATTTTTTCAGCACCAACTTTAAATGTTCGTATTCCAAAGATTCTAGTCTATTGGACATTTCGAAACCTCTGTCGCACATGTCTTCGAACAACAAAAATTCTCGGAATTTTTCTGATTCCGCTCTGTAGCATTTGACGTGGGAAAACTTTTCGGATTCGGGAATATGGAATTGGTCCTGTAAGGCGCATAGTTCCGGCAGAAGTACGTTGTACATATAAGTTTCTCTTGCAAACAGGTCCTCTACAGGAAACTTTTCCCTTAAACTGACCGACTGTGGAGGAATTTTCAACACTAGGCTTCGTTTGGCCTCCTTTCCATTTACATTGATTTTGATTCGATACAGGAGGCCGATGTAGTTCTCCCCTTTGCCGGATGCCGACGTCACCACCGTGGTGTAGTCGTGTATGCCCTCGTGTTTCAGCACGTCACAGATCACACTGTAATAGAACGTCAGGTGTTCAGCGGGGAACTCGATATTTTCTTCCGCGTTAGACATGTTGAAATCCCAAAACGTTGCACGAACAACGATAAACTATTTTAGTGTGGCTGTTGTGACTTGTGATCATCGCGCGTACCATCACTTTACTGAACGAACGAACGGTATAGTTCATTTAAGGCCCGGTTTCGGTAAGATCAAAGCATAGATTTTTACGAAAACGGATCGTCTGATTGGTGGAGAACGTAAAAATCTATGCTTTAAAAGAACGCTTACTTTAATCCAACTTGAAACAACCGGCCCTAAGTGAACTGGTTGTTCACTAGTTCGGTAGATGAAAAATAATTCATTCATTAAATTCTGCTAAAATTTTTGGGTAGTTAAAATTTTGAGGCGGTTAAGGGATAAAATTCTTGGAAATTTAAACTCGTAGGCGGCGAATAGTAAATTTCTGTTTTCGCGATATATCAAAGATCGATATTCTTTGTCGAGTATTGAATCAGTTTCTATATGTTCTTTCTTTTCAATCTTTTTCGATATGTTTTGTCCGGTGAACTTTTTTTTAAGTCGCCCAAATTTTATTTTAGGAAAAAATGTTGATATCCTTCTTTGACATATCTATATATTTTTCCCAGTGACCTCTTTCTAGGTCGCCGGGGCCAAAAGCTTTTTCCCTCAATTTTTTTATATTTTTAGAGAAAATATATCGTAAAATATATCTTGTAATTGAACACTTCACTTTACAAAAGTTGAAGTAGATAAAAAACAAAAATTCAAAGAACTACTGAACGATTTAAAATGAACAGTTCATTTGACTGAACGATCTGGTAAACGACAGTTCAGTTAACTGAACTCAATTTACTGCGCCCATAGAAAAGAGAATACTGTAGAAAGACAACCGATATTTGGATTGAGACATCTGGCGACCGAAGGCGCAAGTTTATTTATTTATTTTAATAAATATTTATTTCTGAAAATGAAAATTAGGTTTGACAATAAAAAGATGGTAGATTCAATAAAAAATTATTATATCGAATCCGCCAATTCTTGAAGGTAATAAAAATAATTTACAAAGAAAACTGAGTTATTTTTATATAAATCAATAATAAATGCCATGCTGCAATGATCTCACTATACGACCCTGCTAAGTCTTTAAGCACTATTCTAAACAATCAGTAATCACATAACAGTTCTCATATGATTTATTATCTTGGACACACACAGTGAAAGTTTTCTTTTTTTAATTGTCAATTTTAAATTCAATCATAACGATTATTTTAAATTAGTGTATACAAACAAAAGAATTCAAAAGACATTGATTAAGACATTTCAATGTGTATATTTCTACCTAAATTATGTGACTAAAATTATTAAATTATTTAAAAAAATTATATAGTTTAATACAAGAAGATTATTTGTAATAATTTATTATGGATAACGTTTCAGATACTATTCAAGTATCGTGAAGGTGACAAAAAGAATATTTATGAGGTTACAGTCTATAGTACTATTCTTACAACCAGAACATGGATATAATAGCAGTTTTAATGTGATTGATTATCTTGGACACACACAACAAATGTTCAGAAGCTAAAAAAGCCTAACAAATAATTTTATGGTATAATAATACATGAAGATTAATTGTATTTTATTTAAAATATAACAGAAACCCATTTATTTAAAATATAACAGAAAAGAAGTTTTTTTTCCAAAAAACGTCACTAGAAAATAATACATAAAGATATTTGAAGCAACGTGCCTACCAGCTTGCATTTAAAGTTAACACTAAAAGGCATCAAAATAATAATTTGACCGTATTTTGCTTGTTTTATTTTGTGGTGCATATTTTTTTGCAGTTGAATGAAACATTATTTTTTACATTTTTAATAATATTTTACAATGTTATAAAACTTTTTAAAAATTCAATATTACTCTGGTTAATGTCATCCGAGATAATTGAGAGTCTACAACATTCTTTAATTTATAAAGAAATTATTGGGAAAAAAATAAATTTAAAATTATCAACGCTTTGACTGAGTTTTTTTTTATTTTAAGAAAATATTTACGAGCCAGTATTCTGACATGGAGAATAAGAATTTAAACCCATCTCACCATTTAAAATTTGATTAATCTGTTTGCGCCATAAAAAATTAATTATATTTTAATCCAAAATTAAATTATTTAATGCATCTCTATGTTCATCACATTTAAGGAAGGAAGAGTCAATTTCACTCACAGCGCTTGGTTTTCACTTCCTTTAATTGGTGTATCTTCTTTTCTAAAGTGAAATACAAAGATACAAATTAATATTAGAGGTGTCGAATAACTAAAAAATCTCAGGATCTATACATAATGTAAATATATTTCATAAATGATGTTTCATGTATATTGTCAGTATCCAAAATAGTGAAATTTACAAAAAATATTAAAGTAAGAGATGTATACATTATCTATTTATTTATTTATTTATCTTAATTATTTAGTTCCACACATAATGTTGTGTGGGCTAATATATGATTTCACTTAGACATATTGCATTCCATCTAGTCATTTAAGTTTTATGGCAATCTGGATGCCGCGGGTGGCACATCGCGTGGAGAGCGCACGTGGTCCAGGCTTGGCGCGTCGGCACGATCGGCTGGGGGCATCTGGCCGGAGTCTCGGTAACTCGCGGGAAGCGCACGTGGTCCAGGTAGTGTCCATCCGCGGGAGCACGTGGCGTCGGCCCGCCGGTCGCCGCCGGGGCCGAGCTGCAGGAAGGCGTCAGGCCTTCCTCGGGAGCCCGCCGTGGAGAAGCGGCCATCGCCTGGAACCGTCCAGAGCGCTGCAGGGCGCATCCTCTTCGAGCGACGCTGGTGACGCTGACTCGCGCTCTCGAAAGACATGTGGCGGCGGCTGGAGCGCCCGCCGCTGAAGGGGCTGCCGCGGGCGGGAGCCCGGGCAACGCAGGCTGCTACACTCACCGCGGTCGGAACCACGTCGGAACTCAACAACAAGGGGCGTGCTTGGGTACACAGCCCCAATCTCCTGTGTACGCGGGGGAAGGGGGTAGCCTCCCCGCTCTGGCACCCCTACCAATCCCTTGCGGTGCAGGGTGGCAACCTGTGGTGCCGCGCGAAATTTTAAAATTAACATATTTACACTAAAACTAATTTTCTAATAACAGAAAAAGTACGCGATGCGGAATGTCATATGTAGGTCGCGGTCGCATCAAACTCCACTCGTTTGAAAAAAATATCTACTCAGTTATTTTTGAAAGGGTTCGTTACCGTCCGCCGACCGGGGTGTACGTATCGCCGAAATATCGCTATCGTGGATCAATGAAGAGACATTCAAGTTTATTGAATAATTATTATTAGTATGGACAGAAATTAATTATGAAAACAATGAATGAGTTTTATTTTTTCGTTTTTCGAGATAATTTAGTTCGAAAAATTTGATTTAGTCATATCTAAAATCATCACTATTTTTTATAGTTTGACTCGTCAGCCGATTGAAAATATAAAAGAAATGTAAATATTAATTATTTGAAAACATAAAAAAATAATATAAAGATAGACATAAAAATGTACAATTAAAAGAAAAAATAAAACAATTCAATGAAATTAATATGAGTTATTTTATACAATAGTCAATATAATAAATTATATAAGAAAAAAAAAATCAATTCAATGAAATGAATACTACTTTCATGAATACAAATACGAATACGAATATCAAGCCTACTATTAAGCGAATACGAATACGAATAATTCAACAAGGTAATAAATAATACACTACTGTTCTTTTATTACTAAGAGATTTAATAATTTAAATTTACCGGTGGTAAATTTTTGTTAAAAATTTACATTTCTTTTATCCGTTTATAAATTCCCAGCGGTCGAAAATAAATATGAAAACGAAAATAAAATAAAAAAAATTCACGCTTACGAGAGGTCATGTTTTTAGATTTAATTTGAAATTATTTTGTAAGAGTTAACACTTTTCACATAACGGAAATAAAATGGAACGAACAATACGTATTACAAAACAAACATTTCATGAAATAAGCACCAAAACTTATTAATAACTCAATGAAACTAGATGAAAGAACTCATGTTATGCTGTGAAACAAGTAACAATTGATAACTTGAGAACTCAATAAATCCATTCATTCAACGTAGGGGAATTCTCGATATTAGAATGCGTAGGTGTGTTCGGATACACGGTGCACAGCCA